>CANNZV010000207.1:376590-480035 GCA_947561585.1 Caprella mutica
CTTACCCAACTAAAAACAGTATCTTCAACTCAGTTTCATTCATTTAATTTATTTTCTTCTTCCTCAGTGTTTCTTACTATTCTTCAATCATCTCTTCCTCTTCTTCTTCTCTCCTTTTCTTCTTCTTCTTCTTCTCTCCTTTTCTTCTTCTTCTTCTTCTTCGTCTCTCCTTTTCTTCTTCTTCTTCTTCTTCTTCTCTCCTTTTCTTCTCTAAATAAGTCTTTCAGTCCAGATCTTCTCAATTGTTTCCCCTCTTTTTTTCTTGAAATTTGACCCTCTGACGTACTCTGTGATGACAGTGCGACAGAGAGGGCATCTCGGACTGCAATGGGGAGTACAAGATTAGTTAAATTGTATTAATTTTCTAGTATCTATATGTTAATAATACATACTCTATTCAATTTAAATCGTAGTAGGATTATATATATCATTATATGTTTTTGTTTTGTGTAATACTATCTATACTTTATTTGGAGGATAAAACTCTCAAATCGCAGTAGGTTTATATCATTAAAGGTATAATTCTATCGTGGTTTGATGAATTATGAAAGTGACTGAATATGTTGATTGTAAAATATATATCACATATCTGAGGAAAAATCATTTTATCTGAAAGTTTAAAGATACAGTAATATTCCTAAATAATTAAATCCTGTATAGTGAATGTAGTGTCCTGAGTAAGGAAGTATCCTCGATAGTGAGCATATTTCTTAGTCTGCCATAATTTATGGCTATTAGTTTTTAGAAAACTTGGCCATTTATGGCAGACTGAAGAAAATTTGTTCACTATAGAGGCCAATTCCTTGCTCGGTACACTAGATTTATTATGTATGATTTCATTATAGAGCAGTTCTACTGTATATGAAACAAAATACTATATATATTAAAATACAATTTATAAATTATCTGCTCACTTCAAAAATTTATTCAAAAAATAACTAATTTGATATTAAGAGGAGATTTAGAAATATACTTACATGGGTGTGGATTTGAACCAACTCTTGGTGCACATCAGGCACACTATGTGAGTACAAGCGACCTGCACGGCCACTTCCTTATCAGTTAAAGCATCATAACAAACCGGACATTCTTTATTCTGAACCACGAGTAGCAGATCATCCAAAGATTTGTATTTGCTGAATTTCTTCGTCCAGTCCCTCAACATTTCGTAACTTATTTTATCTGTTATTTCGCTGGGAGTGTTGGCTATTTCGTCGTTCTCTTCATCATGCAGCCAAAGGTCATCATGCGCGATCTCATGAACTGTCATTTGGATTACATCGTCTGTTATCGTCATTCTTTCAAATGGATACAGGATTCGGAATTTGAAGATGACGATGGCATGAACTAGAGATAGGAATTTATCTATAATTTCTCTTAATTCCGGTAGTCTGCCCTTTAAAAGACACAAAAGGTAATTGATGTTTCCAATGTGTTCTTCCAGAAAATTAGCATCGCACTTCATCAGCATGTCATAAATTGGTATGCAATTGAAAGCCTTGAAGGAATGCCTGAGCAATGACTTCGTGGTTTGTAGATTGGAATTTTGAATGGAATCTAGAGTTGCTGTTATAAATAACAAAATAAGGTCTAAATCCTTCACGTCATAGTTGGAAACGATGGCTTTCAAATATATTTTGAGGATGCTTTTCAGCTCTTCAGTGCAGTTCACTTTTTTCTCACCATCATTTTGATGGTTAGAATTAATGTAAAAGAGAGGTGTAGGAGGATTGGAAGAACTGGCCCACATATCTCTAATAGTACAATATCTTTCACCAAGTTCACCAGATAAATTTTCTGGGTAAGTTTCCGTGTGTACCGTCAGAACATTATCGAACCATTTGTCAATCCTGAGGAAACCACCAACTAGCTGACAACGAGGATACTCTTTTCGGACATCCTTCTCACCCATGAAATTCAGCAGAGTCTTTATTTCACATATTCTTCCGTAAATGTTGTGGAGTGGAATCAAGGCATGGTCAAACATGACGATATCACTTATCTGAACACTGTTCAAAGTGTCAAATACGTTCTCTGGCAAGAGTGTTTCATGAAAAATAACCAACAAATTGCACACTTCCTCCGTAACGCCCGGAAAATCTTCTTTCGCAAGACACAGAATGTTTTTGAAAGGAATCCTGTTCACGTAGATTTCTAGTTTCACCATAGTTCTATATAAAAGTTCCTCATCGCGTCTTCCTGATTGAAAGCACCTGATTGAAGCTAGGAGAGTCAGTCTGACGGACTCGAATATACCTCGCATTTTACTAGATTCAGACGGAGTGTTTGACATTTTGTAATTGAATAATAACAAATATAGAACGAAAGAGTTTATAAGCTTAGTTCCTCACTGATGGAAGATGACGACCAGACTGAAGACTGACAGTCAGATTGAGATCGTTTTAGCATAAAGCTCTTATCTAACTTTGATCTAAACTCGTGATAATAGTTGATAATTATCACAATAAATCTACACCGGAAGGAATCCAATCACTCAGCTTCTATTGCCTTCAGAGTGAGATAAAAATCACCTTATTAATCTGATGGTAGATTTAACAACTATGTTCATACATGTATATTTTAATGGAAAAGTGTAGTATATGGAGATGAACTTTGTAGTATGTATAATATTGTGTATATAGGTTATATTTCATTGTATAATTTGCATTGAAAATATATAATAGGGCAATTTTAATTAAACTATTTGTTTATATAAAAAATCTGGAATAACTTTGTCTAATTGAATCGCTGATATAATGTACACATATATGGTATATGTATAAGGAATTTTTCAGATAAGAATCAGATTATGTGATTTATCACAATCTCAATTATAATTATTATTAATTATTCTTTAATCATATGCTTACATTAAAAAACAAGTTAAATTAAATATAGTATTGAAATATTTATAATTTTTTTTATTCAACTTTAATAAAACTTCGATAGTTTTTTCAAACAGGTATATATAAATTTTGATACTGTTCTTAAATTGGAAATTGTATATTTAAAGAATATTGTTGTTAATTTGAGGACATTTATTTCTATATTAATTCGATATCATGTGTGTTAGAGTATGTCACTTACATTAACATATAGCAATGAGTGGGTTGTAATTGAAGGGGGGAGAAGTGAAGGTGGCAGAAGTGAAGTGGGAGAAGTGAAGTGGGAGAAGTGAAGTGGGAGAAGTGAAGTGGGAGAAGCGAAGGTAAACTGCGGAGCTAAAATATAACTTAGTTTAGGTAAAAGGCTGTATGGTGATAATATTCAATGGATGAAATAAACTGGAACTACTCAAATAATTTATATCATTGAATTTACTCTCCATAATTTAATTGTTTGACTGACTGTCACGTTGATTTTTGTTGATCAGACTAGAACCGAAACCTATTCGTTGATTTCCCAATTTAGGGGAATTTCCACGGGGTCCAGCTATAGTTTCAATTTTAAAACTAATGTTATAATAATTACAATTGAATGATTAGTGAACGAAAATAGTGTTTATTGATAATAATTAGTTATTGAAAACTATTCGAAATCAATCCTTTCTATTATTATTAAAATATTAAAAATATTTGAATTAATTTATAAGTGTCAGCAATATTCAAAATTTACTTTATTAGGAAAAATTCTGTTAATTTGAAAAATATATTTTAATCGATATTGATCGATCGAATTATAGTATTCAAGGAATTAAAAAAACAATCAAAAAATTCTCATTTTGTAACATTTAATTCACTATAATGCCTCGTACACACTATCAAACTATTCGTCTAGCTGTTTGAAGTATCCACAACCCTGGAACGACCAGAACGGGACTGAAAGGCCCATTCTGGTGTGAATATAGATGCATACTTTATAAACTAATCAGTTTGGGCAGTTGAAAACTCGGTGTCTTTATTTGTCAGTGACCGATTTTTTCATAGTACAAATATCAATAAAAATAACGCAACGAGTTTTGTTCTACTTAGTTTTATATCATTGGTTACCAGGCGAGCCTCTGCAGTCCGGGTTAAATAATTAATTTGCTGCATCACGTATTGGGTTAAACTAGCCAAATCACTAACAGGGATTGTAGCTAATGACAGTCCAACCATTCTGAAATTAATGTCATCCAATTCGTGCTATTCAACAGACCATACAAACAAAGGCAAGATGTGTTATTTTTGCCCTTTCCAAGAAAGACAGGATATCCAAGATGCACTGTAACGACTGTCAAGAGAGCATTAGTTGCGATCATAGTGTGAATCTATGCAAGCAGTGTTCAGAATGAAATAAGATCGGATAATTTAAAGAATCATTCCTATCGATGATTGTATGTCAGAAGACTAATAAATAATCAACTTCATATATAAATTACACATTATAACTTAGTACTCCAGGCAAGAAGGGTTTATTCCTGGTATATTCCCATAATATCCTTGCGTTTTCGATTCTACAGTTTGATAAAAATTCTTTTAAATAGTTTGACGAAGTATTTGATCATAGTGTGTACGAAATTTCATTATTTAGTAACTTACTAAATAATGAAATCAATTCAACTTTTATTTCAATTCAGCAATATATATTTAACTGTTTGCAATGCAATGTGCTGTGAATAGTCTTCATACTTTTCAGAATTCAGTTCAACACTCGTAGTTTGTGAGTGGAAGTTTAAAGTGAAATACTTTTTGAATCTAAGTTGGCAGTTGAAAGTTATTTTAAAGCATATATAGGCTTCAAACCATTTAAACAATTATATCGCAACGCATATCATTCATATAGCACTTCTTATGTTTTACCGTTTATAATAAATTGTATGTATTTTATTTCACAATAAAATGTATATCTCAGTGCTACTTGAATTGAAAAAAAGTAATAGAAAAACCAAGCACTAAGTATAAAAAACTGAAATGGCTCTTCATATACATAAATATTTTTAATTCAATAAAAAAATGAGAACACAGAAAAGTGTCAGATTTTATCTTGTGAGTTCCCATATGCAACTGAAAAATGGAAAAATAGAACTATTATATCTTCACTCACTGTCTAAGTTATATACATATATATAATGAACCTTGTACTCCCATTCACACTATGAAATACATGGCTAATAAATATATAAACATTAAATTTGAATACTGCTATCTAATAAAGTCTGCTTAATTTATCTTAAACCAAAAGTGAATTAAATCTCCTTAGAGTTTCATATCAGGTTTATGAACCAAATTATACAACCGCAGATTGCATTCGAAGACAATAAGAACATCAGAGCCTCACTTTCAATTTTCTTATATTCTTCTTTTCCACTAAATTGGATGGAGGCCTCCATGAATCACCTGCAACAATAGACGCCATGTATTCTTTTGTTCATAACACCCCTAATTTTTAGCCAGAGAAGGCGCTTGTGGGATCGAATCCCCTTTTCATTAATCAGGGAATGATTCTCACAATCTATTGTACCAATAACTGCTCAGGAAATTTCTTCCTTTTGGTCCGATTAACGTTATTAATTTGATCATTTTTAAAAATGGATATAGCTGTATGTTGGAAGAATGAATGCGTTTCATAGAATTATTATTGACGACTCACATAATTATGTGAATAAAATGACATTTATTACCATATTATAATCAAACGTACGTGGGAAATACGGTCGAAAGTGGGAAATACGGGAAAAATCTACTTCATTATATATTACAGGTAAAGCTCTTACAGCGACCAATCTTTGAACGGAAACCCCTTACTAAGGACAAAAATTGTCCGCACTAGCTGACTGCAGATCGCTACAACGAACGCTTTAAATTATATGGTTCAACAAATATTTTATTCGTCTATCAAGTAAGTATCTAGTCAAACATTGATTATATTCAGAGGTATTATAATTTACAATCAACACATAATGTATTGTTTTTAAGATTTTCATTATTTTTATTTTATTACCCTTTTCCGCCACATTTTCTTTGATTAGAAGAATTCAATAGAAATTTGAAAAGGTGTGACTATTCTATATTCTATTTTAACATATTTTCATTTATTCATACCAAACAAAAAAATAAGAATCAGGAAATGAAATAATTTATTTTTATACTGTGTTCAGTTTAATAAACTATTATTAATTATGCTATGCATATTAGTTTGAATGTAAGCACATAGATATTTTTGTAAATAAAGTTGAAAAATAACACCGTTTTTATCATATTTTATAGTACTTCAAACGACAGTTATAGCTACCTTAATATTTCGTACATTTATACAAGTAAGTTATATAAAAATTATTAGATTTTTATTTAATTTTTCTTTAATAATAATCTGAGATTGTTTGCCTCCATTAAGGTTTCTTTGAAATGCTGTTAAAGAAAACTTGCAAAGTTTAAATCCCCAACTAAAGTAAATTAGGTATCGTTACAACGAACGCTTTTCCGGTACATGTACTGGGCGGCGTTCTTAGAGTTTTACCTGTACAGAATTGTTCTAAATGTCCAATTCCTCTCATATTTTGTTGAAACGGAATTAGCTCCAAATGCGAATATAAATTCATAACTTTATTGAAGATCTAATTGCATTAGAAAAAATTCTAATCGAAGTATATTGTGTTGAAGGTGAAAAAATTCTTTTCGGTTCCTTCACTCAGAACTGGTTAAATCTTAAATGCTATTTCTCCTTATTCAACATGACAAGCTTTATACACTTACTAGTCGAAAGTCCCAATAACTTAGCAGATTCTGATGAGTTCATAGATCCAATTTCTATAGCCTTAATTCAGGGTAGTTAATTTAACTTCTGTTTTTAAAGGAGATTGAATATATATTCGTGGCAAATTTGCTACTCAGGTAATTTGAATCTATTGACAATCAAGATTTACAAAATATGAATATTGTGTTATTAAATTTAAGATCACCGTAAATATATATTAGTATTGACGTATTACTATTCGCTTTTACCAAACTAGTTTATGTGATTTTGTTTACGTGAAGATACTGACAATAACGAATAACAAGTTGTTTATCAATATTAATGTTGTAATACAAGTGATGAATGTTCTCAAATATATATTGCAACGTGTTTAGCTTCTATATTAATACAAGCTAAACTGCTAAACTGACCGCAAATTCATTCTTGTTTATTCTTAAATATAAATATGAATCCTTATTAACATTTCGCAAAGTTATTACTCAGCAATAAATGAATTCGCAATCGTCGTTTCCCATTTCAATCACCAGAAATTCGGAACATCATTTTTCACTTGTAATTGAGGAAAATATTTTGGAGGTTTGAACCAATCATCATCTCTCAATTTCAGTCAGTCGATTGGAGTCAGCTTTTCTGTGGTAAGTTAATACATAGAGCTGTTTTATATTAATCAAATAAGAAAAACGATAAATAAGGTAGTAACGAAACGTCCAAGTAATGAATTGTCCGGTCACGAAACTTCCGGCAACGAAACGTCTAGTAACGAAACGTGTAGTAACGAAACTTCCGATAACGAAACGTTCGGTAACGAAACAACCAGGTATGAAACTTCCGATAACGAAACGTTCGGTAACGAAACAACCAGGTATGAAATCCTAGAACAACCACTGATATTGCACCAATTAATGCTGCATATTCCGTGAAAGACCTAAAATATCAACTATGTGAATGTTGTGGATTCTTTTTGTTTTCTTTTCTCACATCTCTAAGGATATTTAATAAACCCTCGTATTAAACTTAATTATCCAAATTAAGTACTATAGATTTGCAGTCAATATAATAATAATAAACTTTTTTCAGATAAAAAATATAGATATATGTTAACAAAGTATTTGAATTAAAAATACATTATCTGATACCCGTCCATGGACTCGATTAGAGTATTATTGGGTAATTGAAAATATATAGGAATTAGTGCTATGCATTAATTATTTTCTATTTGAAATTAAATACAGTGTATAAATTATAGATTTGTAAATTAAGTGCAGTATAGGCATCTATAATAATAATTTCCTTAGTGTGTTTATTTATTTATTCATTTGGTGTCCGCTTTTACACTATGGGTATTTAATATAAAGAATGTAACTATGATACACACAGGAATATATTGATTTGATATTTAAATCCCATGTTTCTATTCAATTTTTAAATCTATTTTATCTATGAAATAAATTAGATTCTGCAGAAAATTTAATTTTAATTGAATTCATTAATTGTGACCTAATAACGGGTAATAAATTGGTATTGATGACTACCCGCTATTTTTAACGGGAAAAGTGCACTAGTATATTTTAATTTTCACGTACCCAGTTATCACGAGGGAAATTGCACAGTGATGTTGAGAGACTGACTGTTTCAGGAACATATACAGGGTGACCCACAAAAAAGTGTACCCAAGATTGAATTAATATAAATATAGTACACGTACAATATTAAGCAATGACTGTGGTAGAATGGGTACATGAAAAAAAAAGTTTTTAAATTCACTTCAACTCATTTTTCAACTTCTTTTAAATACGATATTTTATTAATTCTAAGTTGGTTACACTTTTTTGTGGGTCACCCTGTATAGGGAATAAATTGTATACAGTTCATATGCTATATAGTATATATATAATATCCAAAAATATTAGTTCAATTTTCTATGAGTCCTATCTATCGTTGCGCTTTAGAAAATCATTTAAACTAATAATTTGTGATCAATTTATTCCTTTATTGCGATCTTTAATGAAAACAGTCAATTCTTAAATGCACAATCTGACTTTTTCTCTAAATATCTTGGTATTAAAGAGAAACAATAAGCACAATTATTCATTATAATTTAAATGCAGGTAGTCATTTTGAATGCACTTTATATCAGTCTATCAATGGTGGGCATTTCACAAAGTTCTGCAACTCATGAGCTGAATTAATAACATTGAAACTTATGGTGATCACTTTTATGTCGTAAATGTACAAAATCAATTATTAGGTCTCGATATTTTCAAGACTTTCCGCTGTTACCCCTTTGGTCGTAATTATCACTTTTTTACGGTAGAGGATGGTTAATTATTTCATAAATTATTTTGTATTTTTTTTTAACGGAAAAACATTGTCTTTAAAAATATTTATTGAACATAATTGTATCTGATATATTTTAAACGATTATTCATTAATAATTTTCGAAATATTAAATGATAATTGATTTTTTTTCTGGTGAATAATGTACCATAAAATGCTGGATGGAAAAAAAAACTACCTGCTATCTGTATTATATTTCGAAATTAATAATCATATTTCTAGAGTATATGAAGTATTATATTCAAAATTTGCTTAATGATATGCCTAAGATGGAACTTCTTCATATATCTAATATTTCTTCAGCAACAATCTAAAAGAAAATGTTTCCCAGTTAAAAATAAAATCAGCGAATTAGCAGGAATATTTCTGCACCCACTGCGCCAATTTTTTAATTGTGTACAGATTCTATCTTTTGCTATTACCCTTTTACCGTTCCTTGGATCCTATTTCGTCAGATAAAATGAGTATGAAAATACGTTTACTGAGCGATACAGAGTTAAAGGTAAGAAGAATTAAAAAATACCTTGTCATGTTACACGTCAAATGTCAATCAATTCTCTCGAAATAAAAAGGGGGGAATTGTTTACATGGAATCAATCCTCAGGGTTGCCAATGTCTTTTGAAACTTTCACTAGATCAAAATACAGCAAAAAATACATCGAACAAAGCCCTTTGACTGACATACTGTAACTGATCTTCGTGAATAAAATAGAACTGAAACTGGAGGAAAGTTTTAGTTGTATAAAATTAAGATGCATATTGTATAACCATGTACTGCTGGTTAAATCATTAAATAAATTAATAACATTTTATATGTATTTTGATTATTAGTTTTGATAATTATAATCCATCATTTCTATACTGATGTACTTGTATTCATTTAGATATTAAATTGAATACGATATCTTTTCTATTGTTAATTGCAAAACCACTATATAGAGACTGTATAAATGATTAAAAAAATTTTACAAATATAACTTAAGATTAATTAATTTAGTAGGGGTTTAACGTCTGCTTCGGAACCAGAGGCCATATCGCTGACGTCAAAAGGAAATTAAATACAATAAAACTTAAGAGGCATAAAAATAATTGTATCGTTAAGTATACTATTTTTATACATCCAAAAATAGTATACATTCATCTGTATTGAATCATGCATAAAAAATCATTTTCTATCTCTCGTTTGGTGATCAGTTCGTCTGATTCGCGTTTACAGAGTTCGATTTATCGTAGTCATTAGATATTTATATAATTTGCTATTCCAGACTATGTGGATGACTTAGAATGTCTTTTTTCATCTCAATAAAAGTAGCAAAGCCTCGTAAGAGTTCTTTACGCAACAATTAACGGGGGTTTAAGGAGTTTTCAGGTGTTCATTTCTTGTAAATGGCCACTGAGCCTCTTACTGCAGACTTGCAAAGAGAATTACCGTAACAGGTCACTGGAGAACATTAATTATGCTAATTTCGTCGCTCATGCCTGTGAGCGTTAGAATTCTCTCTGGAAAGTGAGAAGCATCCAATTGGACATTCGAAACACTCGCCAGGCATTCGGCAGGACCTAATTACGAGCTTGAAAACCAAACACCGTATAATTGCAGTCGATTATGTGACATTAAGAACTGACCTGAAGTGTCCGAAAGTTCTCACAATTAGAACTAACTTCATATCGTCAAAGTTAATGTCAAGAAGCCTGATTCTCCTGCTACACTGTCTAGAAATTTCAGGGGCAAAATGTGTGGAAAAATCTAACTCACGGAAAATTTTTAAGCCAATTTACAAAATTTCTCTGTACGTTTACTCTCATATGAATTAAATTTCTACACATACTGTATACATAATTTCATTTTAGTTTACTAAGTAGATGTATCACATGACTGGAAAATAACAGAAGTAAGTGTTCAAATAAATAGTTGTGGATATGACAATGTAATATTCCTATTTAATTAATACTACATTACTAGAATACTAATCGGAATACTAGAAATCTGCTAATCTGCACTGATATTAATTAGTATAATATGCATTTAATCATTTAAACAAGCATGTGTTGATATTTAACGAAATAATATGATAATATAATTGTTTAAAGAATTATTAAATTGAATGGAATATGTCATATGCAACAATTATAGAAATTAATTTACATTATTTTGTTATACTATATTATATCGAGCAAAAATTATAAAGTGGTAAAATAATGTATCAAATTAAATATTATATATTAATAAATATATAAACAGTTTTACTTCCATTTCATAAAATATAATCTCAAGATTTCAATATGTTGGATTAAAGATTTGGAATAACTTACCTAATTCAATTAAGTGAAATACCTCTTTTAATAAATTCAAACATCAAAAAGTCACTAATCAATATTTATAATCATTGATACAGTAAAGAATTCCTCTATAGTGAACTTCAACTGGTTCACTATAGAGGAGTTCACTTTACTATAGAGGATTTAAGAGATGAATAGAAAAATGGACTTTTGTTGGCAGACTACAAAATATTTCCTTTCTTTTTGAAATAAATTCATTATACAGGATTTTTCACTTTTTCATAAAATCAGGATGGTTCACTACAAATGACTTCATTATCGAGAGTTGCACTGGTAGAACTTCTCTTTAATGAAATAGAAACAATTTACTTATAGAAATCTGTGGCAGAATCTACTATACAGGATGGTTCACTGTTCAGGAGTTCACTATAGAGGAGTTCTAAAGCAGTCTCAATTAGGTAGGTTTAGAGAAGTGTGCAGTACAACAAACTAGCAGATAAAACAAACTACATTACGGATATTTATAGTGAGAGATTCAAATTATCCTTTTTTTATTTCTTGTCATCTTTGTTGAGCTTTTCAAAGTAAACTTCATATATATTTAAAAATACTTACTTTTGTCTCTACTTAATTATTTCTAGGTTGTTTTAGGGGTGTTCTAGAAGCTAAGCTTAAAGGCATGACGGGGACTTTATGTTCAATTGAATAAAATTACGTTAAATAATCTAGTGTAAAGAGCAGATGTACTTTTACTAGGTATTTGCTGTTAGGGAACATTTTGTGTTTTAGAAATAAATTTTAATAGATAATTGTAAAAAATAAACACTTACTTAATAAGCACTGAGTAATTAAGGAAATAAATTCAAGAACTGTCTAAAAATGTAAAATGAATTTCATCAAATAAAATAAAGATTAACAAAAAGTTACAGAAAGACTCGAGAGAAAATGAGATCAGGATTATACTTAACACACATGACAGGATCTAATTACGCCAAAGAAATTAAAATGGATCTGCTAGAGTGAATTTTTCGTCGCGAAATATAGTTTGTTAAAATTGTGAGGATTATCCCGAGTAGGTCTAATGAGTTGCTCTTAAGAGCTGCTCTTTATAAGAGCTGCTCTTAAGAGTTTAAGGAAGCTCTTCTGCAGCATTACCACAGACATTCAAATCTCTGCTCTGACATCTCTGAAAAAATCTCCGTACCCCAGAGAAAATAGGAAAAAGTAAAATATAATAACATCATAGATTCACATTGTTGAGATGTTAGTCATTAGGTTATTTCTCAATGCTTGTGAGAATTCATTTCTACTGGCAATTAGCTTTAAATGATACGGGAACTTACTGACTAAACTAGACACAAATTTTCGTAACTATATAACTAGATCTATTGTAGGTAATGACAAGGCATACCTAATTTGGTTTAGTTGCTAAAATAGTACAATATATATTTGAATGTATCTCAAAATTCCATTATATTATAGTCTTTATAAATAAATGGTCTGTATGATGAAGATAATTACTATTAGTTACAATTATATTAGCCCTTTTCTATTGAAGAAGTAATAATTTACTTACTTGCACATTAGTTGTACTTCCCTACACACAGTAACAGTAAAAAGGTGGGGGTAGATAAATAGGATCTTTTTACTTCGTAAAAAGTTGATTTACTTTTTCGATCTGAGATTTTTCATGATTTACTTTTGCGGTAAAAAATAATTGTAAATCGGAAATTTTTTCATGATTAACTTATATTAGAGGTTATATATAAAACATATACCGTATGTCTCTTATAACCTTCGCCGTCTCTTATATATAAGACATTGACCATCTAATAATCCATGGGTTGTAAATGACCTTGACCTTTGACCTGTTCGCTCCCAAAATAAATAAACTGGTTCCTGGATAATGAACATATTCCCACCGAATTTCATGCAATTTGGTTGAATTATTTTTCAGCTATAAATGACCTTGACTTTTGACCAGATCACTCCTAAAATTTTACCAGATGATGCTTGGACATTGACCAATCGTCTCACCAAATTTCAGGTAATTTGGTTCAATACTTTTTAGTTTTACTAATAATAAGATGATAAAAAAATGAATGCCTACTAAAATATAACCTTCTGCCCATTGCGAAGGTAACTATCAATAATAAGTCTTAGATAAATAGTTTTGTCCGATTATTCGAGAGAAACACGATTAAACATGATTTTATTCTGACTGTTTACATTATACATACGATTGGAATATACAAGGGAAACATTCTTATATATTTAAGGAGTAAGTCTATTCCTTATTAGTCAGTCTATTACTTATTAGTCTGTCTATTACTTATTAGTCAGTCTATTACTTATTAGTCAGTCTATTACTTATTAGTCTGTCTATTACTTATTAGTCAGTCTATTACTTATTAGTCAGTCTATTACTTATTAGTCAGTCTATTACTTATTAGTCTGTCTATTACTTATTAGTCTGTCTATTACTTATTAGTCTGTCTATTACTTATTAGTCAGTCTATTACTTATTAGTCAGTCTATTACTTATTAGTCAGTCTATTACTTATTAGTCTGTCTATTACTTATTAGTCAGTCTATTACTTATTATTATTATTGATTATAATCATTCATGTCAATTATCAAACTTCATATTTTTTATCTATTTATGTATTACTATGTATTAATATTGATTTTTGAATATATATTATTTTTTGTATTTTCATTATGGATTATTGGTCTGATTTTGTATTATTTTTGTATTTTGATTATTTTGGCTTATCTGATTATGTATTATTTTTGAATTTGATTATGTATTATCTTATATTGTATTCTATTTTCTTTTTTGTTTTTCTTGTGAGAGTGTATCAATAAACTATATTAATACTATATTATTCATATTATTTATCATCATTCATATACTGTATATGTCAGTATGTGTATGAGTGTGTATGTGTTTATTTAAAATACATGCATGCATATTACTTAATGACATCAAAACTTTAAATGAAGGACTTTACCCTAATTTATATCAATTACCATACATACCTTTAGGTTCATATGTCTACATTTCCCTTCAAATCATAGCCAATTAAATGCATTGCAATGCATTAATTAAGTCACAGCAATGGCTCTTAATTAATGCATTGCAAACATTTAATGAGTACATCAAACTATATGAGACTCATTAGGTGACTAATGAGTAGCAATTATGAGTAGCAATTATGAGAAGTATCATAACACATACCAATTGTCAAAGAATTTCATTCTTTTTTTTTCAGTTCAGAGTTTATAATTTCTTTACTGTTTATAATTAATGTTTTACACAGCCTAAATATTTTCATTGAAGCTTAATTGAATAAATACGTTATTTTTTTAATATAGAATAAGATATATAATGAATACCTCTGAATAAATACTATCAATTAAATATTCAATATATGAGTGAGATTTGTAAATCAATCTATACATATATAGCAGTTAACATTAAATATGAATTTTTGACAAACTGTATACTTTACGTTTTTACTGTAAAATAAGTGTACCTTATTTTGGTAAATAATTTTCCTTTTTTCGGCAAAAGTGTCATTCGACAAAAGGGCTTCTGGCTAATGGACATAGAACCATAATTACGTACATTTTAGCTTGATAAAAATATATTCAATTTGTAAACGTAGTAAACATTCTTACAAAAATTGAATAATAACAAAGAAAATATAAGACCTACCGACTTCACCCAATAAACTTTCCTTTATAAAGATATCAATGTGTTATTTAATGTAATTATTTTCTATTCGATGTGCATATGCTTATAGTATCTACATGTTTAGAACATACCACCTAATTACCTTCGCAGAATGCGGGAAGGTCATATTTTAGCCTTGGTTTTTTATTTATTTATTTATCATCTTGTTATTCGCATAAATGAAAAAGAATTCAACCAAATTGCCTGAAATTTGGTGAAACGATTGGTCCGTGTCCAGTGACCTGCTGGTAGACTTTTGAGAGCGACCCGGTCAAAGGTCAAGGTCATGGTCATTTATAACTTAAAAAATATTGAACCATATTGCATGAAAATTGGTGGAACGATTAGTCAATTACAGGAACCATTTTGTCAGATTTTGGGAATGATCGGGTCAAAGGTCAAATATCAAGGTCAAGGCCATTTGTAACTCAAACATTATTCAACCAAATTGTCTGAAATTTGATGGTACAATTGGTCAATGACCAGGAACCATCTGTTAGAATTTTGAGAGCGACCCGGGAAAAGGCCAAGGTCAAAGTCATTTATAACTCAATAACTCAAAAAGTATTGTACCATATATTGCATGAAACTTGGTGGGACGATTGGTTATTATCCAGCTAGCAGGTTATTATATTTTGGTAACAAACAGATGAGCGGCGGCGAAGGTATGCGCTCTTCCAAGTGCACAAAATATAAGAAAATAACGATATAAAAATTATAAGATAGCACTGTGTAATAATAATAACTTTTATATTGTTTTTTTTTCATAAATGTCCGAAGATGTAGTACTGATCGATAATTCGAAACTTACCCTATATCCTTATACATTTATTTATTTATTTATTCACTATTCTCTATAACTGAATTAATATGAACTTCTTTGAAAATAGTCAAACATTATAGATCTTCATACGAAGCTATAATGTAGTGTTTTGTATCCGCTAGTTTGTTGTACTGCACACTTCATAATTGTTTAATGACCAGGCGGGATACCCCTAGCCCCCTAATATACATATATGGTATCTTTCCAGTTTCAGCGATATTTCTATTTATAATTTCATTACTGCGATATATGTATAATTGTATATAGGGGCGAACACAGACCCCAGCTAGGTCTTTGTTTCCTTTCAGCTCAAAAATAGTAGATTCTATAAAGTACAGTTATAATTTTCGGATTCTTTGAACATAAGTACATAATAAAAACTGAATTTTGTGGTATGCCTCAAACAGGAAAAATCCCAATTAACTACTCTGTATCTATACAGGGTGACCCACAAAAAAGTGTACTCAAGTTTGAATTAATATCGTACACGTACAATATTAAGCAATGACGGTGGTAGAATGGATACATGAGAAAAAATCTAATTTTTAAATTCACTGCAGCTCATTTTTTAACAATTTATAAATACGATCTTTATATTAATTTTAAGTTGGGTACACTGTTTTGTGGGTCACCCTGTATAATAAAATCTTCCATCGTAGCTACATATGTACATGTGTTATCTCACTATTTCTTTTAAGTGTGCTTGACATCTATTAATGCTAAATATTGTGAAATGGTGATACTACAAGGTTCCATTTTTAGTTTTTAAATATTATTTTGGTTGCCATTGCAAATAAGCTATCATCAATGGTTCTTTTGAGGGCAATGAAGTCTCAATAGAGCAGAAAACAGTTCAGACACGGACGAATGGGGCTTTTAAGTGAATGGCAGAGACTCTCCATTGATCCTGTATAGATGGGTCCAATTCAGACCCGACACCGTCAAATAACACAATTTATTAGGAGTCATCCCAAGCTGTCGCATTGTTTCTTTGAAAAGGAACTAACGGTTCAGGTCTGAGACTCTATCAGATGCTACTAACCTTTACAAACGAAGCAATTTACTAACCTCAAAAATGGTTTGAAGTGAAACTGTATTTTCCAAGAAGGTTTTGTATTTGAATTTTCGTTCAAATTTTATGTATTTGGTAATAATAATTTTTTGTGTTATGCATAGGCTATATTTAGCTTTATATTTTCTCGTTATTAAATATAATTTTATTATATTGTATATAACTAATTTTAAATATTTGAGCCATCAGTAATTGAATTATTATTTCTTCAATAATTTCCTTCCTTGTCACAAACTGTACAGAAAATAATTGATAACAAATAACTCTACTTCTATTCAACACATTTTAATTTAGATTCACTCATGTCCAGAAATTGATATAAATAAACAACAAATAAAAAAATAAATACAATCTCAGAGCTATGACATTATAAATATATGATCAAAACTGATCCTTTTACTTTTTAAAAGACGATATTCTCCATTAAGAACTATGTAGATAATATAGTTCACATCACTTATTTAGAGATGTTACTCACATAAATCACTTACCTACTAATACAAACTCCCAATAAATCACGGAAAGTGCCTCCTTTTGCTAGGATTAAAGTAATTGTCCTGACAGACTAATTTTGGAGAGCAGGTAAGTGTGACGTACATTGGGACAGTGTTTGCTCGACATAATCACTCGTAAAGACGGCAAAAACTCCCATAATGATGCCGTGTTTGGACTAGCGAAAGAGCAAAAAGATGCTAATATTCAAGAGGAAGGCTTCAAGGTTTTCCTGCTTCATACCAATGGGGGAAAACTCGAATTGAAATTGAAACAAATTGCTAGTTTACATATTTCTCTAGCGTATACTTCATAGATCGCTTTTAATTTATGATGGAAGATTACTTTTTCTTCCATTTACGTACTTAAATATTGGTACATTGGTAAATCAGTGAATTTTATTACAATTTTAATCTTGCATTTTGAAAAGTAAAATCAAATATTAAGTAATATATACTTTTTCTGACACAACGTACTCATATAAAATAAGTGGTACACGGAAAACTGCCAGGCGGAAAACTGCCAGACGGAAAACTGCCAGACGGAAAGCTGCCAGTCATTTACTGGCAATTTAATTACATTAGTCAATAATAACATTTTAATTAATAAAAATGTTGTTCACCCAAAGTTAAGGAGTTAAGGAACATTCATTTTTACTTAGTATACAAAACAAAAATAATAGTTAAATGTAGACAATTTATTAGAAAAATATGTAAATATATAAATATTAAAGATATAAATGAAATATTATATAGAAATTAAAAACTAAAATCTTCTTAGAAAATGTTTAAAATGATAATAGAAGAAACAAATAAATATTAGTATTAGGGACAGAGTACAATTTCTTTGTTTACACAACGCATCTTTAAATTATCAGTTCATAACGCGCTATAACTGTCTGATTTTTTTTTTATAATTTGAGAATTGAACAAGCCTTCGAGCTTAATATTCGCTTGTACTCATTATAAAACAACTTCGATATATGTTTGTGAAATATTTAAAATTTGCAACACAACATCTATGATTATTAAACTGCTATTACCTACCAATATATAGTACCTAAATCTCTGACAATTTCAATCGATCGAATTGGATTGTACATTAATTAATAATACTTGTTACATATAAAGGAATATTGTAAAAATGAAGGAGTTCTGCTATTGACATGGAGAATAAAAATGTAAATATAATAAATATTGAACATACATATATGTTGATTTAACATACACTTAATTTATTGTATAATTTAAGATTAATTAATTATGAGAATATCTAATTAGCTATTAATCACAAATCAGTACACGGGGTTTAACGTTTGCTTTTGAACCGAAGGTTATATTGCTGATATTAATATATGAAATTAAAAATAGGGGACTATATACGTAACTTAACATGTTTTTTAAAATATACGTGACATAGTAAATAGGTATAAATGGTAATTGTTACTTCCTTATGTGTACTGAAGTTTGGTTTACTGTGTGTTTAATAAGGTAGCTTTGTTGAAATATAATTTTCATTTGGATATTAAGTAATTCAATATCTAAATTGTTATTAATGTAGAAACGAATGTCCCCTTAACCCCTTAACGAAGGGCTGACGCCGTTTTTTAAATTAAAATGTTCTTTGAATGTGTTTATAACTAAATAATAAAAGTAAAAAAAATATAAATTCCCATTAAGTGACTGGCAGTTTTCCGCCTGGCAGTTTTCCGGACACCAAAATAAGCACCTGAAGACCTATCAGTTGAATATTGGGAGATAGGTATAAGTACATACAGGAGGTGGACAAACGAATGATTTAGAATGGATGCGAAAGTTATACGATACACGTATCAACTAAAATATTTATAACTATAATCTTGATTAAATAGTAGCTTACTGAACTAAATTAGGGACGTTTTCCTATCATTTTTGAAATTTATTGAAGGTTTAGGCAATATACCTTAATTACATCTGAAAACTGGCAAATTTTTCAGCTCGAATGGTTGGTTCACTGTGTAAGTTTGCCGAACTGTTTAGTTTTAAGAGCTATAGTATTAAGGAATTGAAGAAACTGATCCAAATATCCAGCAATCGAAAAAATCAGATCGACATAGTCTGTCTATGTATGACGAATAATCGCCTGACTACTGCATCCAAAGTGACTGTTGAATTGTGTCATCGTTATAGCTGTTCGTCTTGAAGTGACAGTAACCGCATATCTTGCGTGAGTCTGTGAAATATAAATATTCTATTTCTAATATTAGTCTATATGGTTAAAATTTCTTATAGGATTCTACTTATTGTAAAGTACAAGTTACAAGAAAGAGAAATTCCAAACATGTCACTAATTAGAGTGCAAAACTGTACAGATTCGCCCTACAGAAAGTAGCGTATTGAAAAATTCTGCCAATCAATGATACTTCACATTGGAAATCGCAGCCAGTTCAGATCAGAGAGATTCGGGAGCTAGCCAATAGATGTCTCCACTATTATCAGCTCTTCAAATTAAGACTAAAACAGCTATTAAAATATGTTTTTACATTTTTTATCTTACCTGCTAAATGGCTACCAGTTTATTGTTCCTTTTTAATTATTCGCAATTCACATTTCAATGTAAAGTCCGTACTCAGTTCATATGAGCAACACATCTTCACGGCTAAATTCAATCGTCAAATTATAACTTTAATAACTTTTATTTTCAGAGACCTGAGAATGAGTGGAAATCACCGTATATGAGACCAGAAATATTGTAGAAAAATGATGATATTTTAGTTATTTTACCTCTTGGGCTTTGTATCGCTGAAACTGTTTTCTTACTAGGCTTTTGTCACTGTGGCTTTAATCCTTCGGCTTTTCAAAGGAGATTCAACTCTGTATAATCAGGTGTTCCAATTATTTTCCTCCTTTATAAATAACCACATCATCATTAATCCAACACACAATTTGCATCACACAGCAGAGTTTTTCTCAGCACACATCCTCTGCATCAATTTAACACAAATAAGATTGCACCCCATTTACCCTAGCCAGTTCTCGCCCCATAAACCTCGGGGCCAAGTCAACGCACCGTCCAAATGAGATCGTTTGAGACACAAAGGCTGCTGACACGGCTTATGCCCCTAAATATGGTCTGTTGTGGCCTATTAAGCCCAAAAGATGAGTCACCCCAAAGCCCAAAAGATGAGTCACCATCTCTGAAGACACTACCATGAAACAACTCCTTCTACACCGTCACAAGGCCTCATCATATCTCTAAACCAATTCTTTAAATCACATGGCGTCATCTTCTATTTCATTTCATTATTCAATATTTCCTTTTTTCATCTATGAGCTGATTTAAAGAAGTTTTAGAGTGAGTGTTGAGCTCATGAGAATAAATAGTGTAGAAAATGTTAGTATGTTATTACATAGGCTATTTATGCGGTGGCATTAGTGTTGGTGTAGAATCTCTTGGAGTTGCCTTGGCTGGCTCTATTTTATTGAAGGCATTTAATAAACCTATTCTAAAGCTGAATTTGCAGTCAATAAACAAATTACGATAGATTAAAATTACTTACCTATTTACTATTATGAAAATATTTTTCGAAGTAGAATTTTTTTAGAATTTTAATGAAATGAGGGCAAAAAATTGTCTCTTATTATTTTTAATGATATATATGATAAACAAATATTTTGTACTAAGTCATTCCGAAAGTAATCTCAAATCACATGTTCATAACATCAAACAACATCCCATATGGTGATGGTATTTAATAAATATTTATCAATTACAATTCAAACCATCTGTCATGTAAATTACCCACCGACTCACTATATTAAATTAGCAATTAATTACATGTAGTTCAGTACATTACCATCTCGCAGACTAGTGTGAGGATTAAAGACGTATAAATAATGTTATTAATTACGCACTCGCACTCCATCCAGTTCCTACACAAACAATTAACACCATTAATTTACTGGATACCATCAGTCATGTAAATAACTGTGACGCATCTCGTTTGCAAAGAGAATTTTACAACCATAGTTTCAATATATATAATATAGGGATAAATTCCTATTGTTATAATATATCTATTGATTTATTTCATAAGATAAGTAATTTAAAATCATTCTATAACATCAGTATTTGAGAATTGTATAAGAAGCGTATTTTAGTGGGTGATAGTTCACCTCGTCTTGGCATCAGTCTTGTTCTTCTCGTAGAGGGGGTTGTGGGGGAGAGGGGGGGGGGTAAAAGAACCCCCTTCGGATTGCTTTACTGAGATAGAACTTAGGGGTAATTGGACACACAATATATGGCCAGGAGACCCCAGTTAATTCGGTCCTCTCTTCAGTCTTCAGGAATCAGATCGAAGAGAAAGATTTACACCTGCAGCCTTTTAAGCAACTTATCGGACTTATCTAAAGTTACTATGTGCATTGCTATGTGCATTGCTATGTGCATTGCTATGTGCATTGCTATGTGCATTGCTATGTGCATTACTATGTGCATTGCTGTGTGCATTGCTATGTGCATTGCTATGTGCATTGCTGTGTGCATTGCTATGTGCATTGCTATGTGCATTGCTATGTGCTAAGTGCATTGCTATGTGCATTGCTAAGTGCATTGCTATGTGCATTGCTATGAGCATTGCTATGTGCATTACTTTGTACATTTTATTCAAATCATCAAACAATTAACTAGTTACTATTTTCACAGCAGTTAAAATCTGTTAAAATGCTATTAAATGTACATATTGTCTTTTATGTTCAATTTTCCTCTAATAACCATCTGTTAGGAACAAAATTACTGGTGATTATATATGTAGAAGTCCTTTTAAAACTTGAAAATTAAGTATTTTTGATAATTTAGGTTTTTTCTGAAACTATGTCTGTTTTAAGTGAAATACCCTATGTATGTGAAAAACTGACATTATAATAAGGGTAGCAATATCTTCATAACGAAGAATTTTAGGACATTTTATTATTCCTGATTTCTTTTTTGTGCAAGCTGTCAAAGTTGTCTGAGCTGAAATGAAACACCCTGTATAGTTTCATAATCGTCGCTGGACAATTGCTTCCCGGACAATTTCCATGCAGCCTAACATAATTATAAAAATTTGCACAGTATATGTAAATAAACCTATTTTAGTTAGTTTTTGGGAAAATTATCATTTTATAAAAAAAAATCATGAATTTCAAAAGAATGGAAGTTTATGAGATTATAAGCTATAACAAAAACAAAAATAAGGTTTAGAATCTTTAACATTTCTAACAAATAAATAGAAGCCGATTTCCCCTTTTCTTTCTTGTTTTCTTTGAATTGGTGGGTTTTGATGACTAACTAAGATTTTTCAAAAAATAAAGAAAAATCGATTGTAAAATTTGAAAACATCTCTCTATCACTTTGTTGAAATATTTTGAGGGCTATAAAACTGTATACGTTTTCCATGTAGAAACACTTCTGAAAACCCGCTTCTATTCCTTTTTAGGTGGAAAATTCACATAGAAATAATGGCCAAATACGTAATATTTGGCTAAATTCGTAAATTCATGAATAATAACCCAAAACTTGAATTATCCTGCCCTTAACCATCAAAAATTTGGTTCAACCAAAAAGGAAAAACTAATGTTCGTAGTTTATATACATTTGTGACATCAATGTCCACTCCATAAATACTCTCTATCACAAAAAAATGATAACTTTCATCAAATTTGATGCGTTGACCTCCTTAAAGTTTTAAATACTCTGTGCAACAATCGCACGCATCACTAATCTGACGCTGAAGAAAAATATGTACGCTCTTAGCTTAGATTTTCAATTAGAATTTCATAAACAAACACTGCATGTTTATCTTTCACTAAAGATTTTAATTGTTTACTAAAGAATATAAACGTTTCTATAATAGGTTTCTTCCATTTTACTCCCTTACAGCAATGTTTAATATTGAATTGATTATACTTACCTAGTGAACACTATGGACAAACGGTGGATATATTTTTTATTTGTACTGAAAATTAGCAAGTCTGAAGTAAAACGTATTGTATTGTATTATAGTATTTTGATTGTAGAAATCTTCAAAAGCATATATACTATTCAATATATGCAATCAAATTTCATGGGGTAGCAGCAAAATGATGATTAAAACAATAAACAATAAATATATTTGCTTGGAGGGGACTTTTAAATAGCTCAGTCATCATCTTTTTTATCCAAATTTAATTTAAAACTAAATAATACAATAGGTATTATATCATTATAACATAATTTAGATGATATTTGCAGTTAGAAGCCAAGTAATAATTAGTAGGTTGGTAATTGTCCGAGGCTGTCAATTGTTCACGTGGAAATTGTCCAGGTGTCATGCAATTTTCCGGGTGGAAATTGTCCAGGTGGCAATAATACTATAATAATTCAAATAATGTGGTAATTATTTCCTGATGTCATAGCCTAGTGATACCAGAACTATTGTAAATTGTTTTGGCTTCGTGGTAGATGATAGGTATTATTATATCTAGGTTTTAAAAAGATTATTAATATACGTACATTTTATCTGTTATTTACGAAAATGAAGGAAATTTTTTTTATATAATATATAAAATATTCCAATGAACAATATAGCTCTACAGTCAATAATCACCTGTAGGCCACCAATCTACTGTAAATTAATTCAAAGGAATTCCTGATGAAACAAGGTAGTCATTCTTGCCTTCCCATCGAAGCGTTAATCTCACTCCTATACGTTTGAGGCACTACAGAGGAATGATTTAGGGCAGAGAATTGGTCCTATCTGTCCGGTCTATAGAGTCAAATAGGGAAGAGCTGCTTCATTAGCTGTACAGTCTCCAGGGAAATCAAATAGTGATTGGTAAGCTCTTACTAGCACTTTGCTGAGTGAAAATTTGATTCACTGGTGATAAAATGCAACAAAGTCTTGGGAGATTACTCCTAATATTTTATTTACTCAAAAGTATTTTGCTACTCGTAAGATCCATTTAATAATCTATTGTTAATTAACGCTGTTACTAAAAGCCATTTGGATCGTCGGTAAATGAAACAAAAGTATTTTTATGAAAAGAAACTTATTAATATTTATGAAATGAAAATGTGTATTATCTACGTATTAGACTTGAAGAAATATAAAAAAATAACTTTCGATACTATCTATTTATTGACAAATTCAAACAAAGTAATAAATAACATGAAACATAGAATAAATATACTGGAGAAATAATTCTATACTAATTATCAATTAGTGTGAATTTTCTCAATTCAGATAGAAATTTAGAAAGCATGTATATATAATATAGTAAACTAGATTATGTGCACTTGGTAGAGTGCATACCTTCGCCTCCACTTTGACCCGTTCTATCCTAAAATTTAATAAACTGCTAACTGGATAATAACCAATCGTCCCACCAAGTTCAATGCAAAATGGTACAATACTTTTTGAAGTATTGAGTTATAAATGACCGTGACCTTGACCTTTGACCGAATCGCTTCCAAAACTATGCCAAATCCTTCTTGGACATTGACCAATTGTACCATCAAATTTCAGATAATGTGGTTGAATACTTTTTGAGTCATTGAGTTAAAAATGGCCTTGACTTTGTTCTTCGACCTTTGACTCGATCACTCCCATATTGTTCAATTGTCCCATCAAGTTTAATGCAATGTGGTCCAATACTTTTGAGTTATAAATGACCTTGATCTTTGACCAGGTCGCTCGCTAAATTCTACCAGCAGGTCACTGAACATGGACCAATCGTTTCACCAAATTTCAGGCAATTTGGTTGAAGACTTTTTCAGTTAAGCGAATAACAAGATGATAAATAAATAAATATAGGCCGATGAAAAAATGACCTTTCCGCATTCTGCGAAGGAAATAAATAAATAAATTCTCTCTTATGTATGGTTTCTATTTTAATATTTACTTACCAAAAGATAACTACTAACAAACGCAATTAAATTTTTGCCTTAACTTTATTGCATATCAAAAGTTCAAATTAATATATCCTATTTATTAGACAAATATATCTAATACACTAGATGAATATATTTTATATTTGTGATTAATATATCTTATACACAAGATAAATATAACTTATATACAAGATGAATACATCTTGTATATAATATGGATAAAACCTACAAAATAAGATAAAAATATCTTATATTTTTTAGACTCAGTGCACCAAAATAAAAACTGTGAGTGAGATGAACAAAATGAAGAGGTTTTTCTACAGCATAGCGATTCTAAAGATAAATTCAATTAACAAATGGGGCTTCTATTTATTCTATAAAGATTTCCTTTTACATAAATGAATATTTTGTGAAAAATGAAAAGCTGCTATCAATGCAGCAAATAGTTTCAGTTGCTGAGAAAATGCATTCTTTTAATAAATTGGAGAAATATCCTATTGAAATGGTGAATTTTTTTTTTCACTTCTATATTTCACTTCTATATTGCATTAAATTTACGCACTTTAGTGTGGAGAAACGCCCCCCTTTTATTACCAAATCATGACTCAGTCTTTTTACAAATGGTAATAATACCGAGGTAACTACGATCTTATTACTAGGACCACAGAACTAAGACCAAAAGTATCTAAATCATTGTTACTCCTTATAAAAATGCATTTCATTATCCATGAATTATTTAACAAGAGCCTGTAAAATTATAGCAAAAGCCTGTAAAATTATAGCAAAAGCCATATAACTAAGACTATACAGTGTTCCAGTATTTGTTGCTAGAATTTGTTTATGTTGTATAAAATATCGAACAGAGAAGGGTATTTGTTCCAAGTTATTGGTTGGCTCTACATTTTCGGACATGTAAGAAAAAAAAATACAATAATTAATATTTAAATTCTATTCTAATTGAGTTACCAATTGGAAATCAATTCTAATAATAATTATAATATATATGTACTTTATTAGTCCGAAAATTTGGAACTATACAATAACATGGATCTCACCCTGAAATAATCATGTTGATTAACACTTATGTTTAAATTATTTTAAATATCACTTTAAATCATTTTATTTGCAGCTCTTCATTGTGACTTACGAGTGTAAAAACATACAGACCAAAATAATTGTTCAAAAAAGAGAAAATATATCTCGAGCAGAAGATAGAAATAATAAACTGTGTTGAATTTGGTGCATCTCAAAATGAAATGGCTAGAGAACTATTATATATATATTTATAGTTAGGAAAATTCACAAATACTAATTTTGAAACCAATTGTTTCTTGTAGCGTCATCTGAATAATAAAATTGATGTTATTTGTTGTTACCGTGAAATAATCACCTCAAAAATGTCTCCGTTTTCTATGTCTACGAGTTTTAATATAACATCGAGTCATACCTCGCAATTATTACAGCTTATATAAATCGGGGCCTGCCTGTAGTATATATAACGTTAAGTTTTTCTTCATTTATCAAATGAAAAAAATGGAGGAATTTACCATTAAAAGTTGGGAAAATATAATTGGGAAAATTATTCAACTTATTTTAACAATGCATATTAGTTAAAATGTTTAATTGGGATTTTATATAAATACAAAACTATAACCATGATTTCTTTATCTTGGAATCGTATCTGTAAAGCTATCGTATTTATCTGTATCGTATCTACTCCACCATCAGTCACTCCGTCTCATAAAGCAACAAATACCAAAGTTACCACCACTCGCGTGTGTCGCCAGTCCAGAAATTTTTAATATTTCTTGACAATTTGTCAGGCCAATCTAATGAAAAAGACTGAGGCTGCTTCAATGAATTTTGTGGCTGGTGTCCTGCTTCCCTTTAGGCTAATGTGGAACATCTGGACAGTGTTGTCGAGACAAATGACGCGGCAAAATAGCTACCACTCACCATACAAACTTTGTTTGGTTACGATATTTGGTATGTTGTGTACTAGACCATCTGAATAGTGAAAAGAATAGAAAAGGAGGAAAATTTGATGTGTAAAGCGTGGAGATACTGTACAATGCGGCCATGATGGGAAGTGGAGATACTGTAGACACTGTAGATAGAGAGGCCTGTAGACACTGTAGATGATGAGGCCTGTAGACACTGTAGATGATGAGGCCTGTAGACACTGTAGATGATGAGGCCTGTAGACACTGTAGATGATGAGGCCTGTAGACACTGTAGATAGAGAGGCCTGTAGACACTGTAGATGGAGAGGCCTGTAGACACTGTAGATTATGAGGTCTGTAGACACTGTAGATAGAGAGGCCTGTAGACACTGTAGATAGAGAGGCCTGTAGCTACTGTTGATAGAGAGGCCTGTAGACAGTATAGATGATGAAGCCTGTAGACACTGTAGATGATGATGATGACTGTAGACACTGTAGATGATGAGGCCTGTAGACACTGTAGATAGAGAGGCCTGTAGACACTGTAGATGATGAGGTCTGTAGACACTGTAGATAGAGAGGCCTGTAGACACTGTAGATAGAGAGGCCTGTAGACAGTATAGATGATGAAGCCTGTAGACACTGTAGATAGAGAGGCCTGAAGACACTGTAGATAGAAAGGCCGGTAGACACTGTAGATGATGAGGCATGTAGACACTGTAGATAGAGAGGTCTGCAGACATTGCAGATGATGATGACTGTAGACACTGTAGATGAAGAGGCCTATAGACACTGTAGATGAAGAGGCCTATAGACACTGTAGATAGAGAGGCCGGTAGACACTGTAGATGATGAGGCCTGTAGACACTGTGGATGATGAGGCCTGTAGACACTGTAGATGATGATGACTGTAGACATTGTAGATGAAGAGGCCTATAGACACTGTAGATAGAGAGGCCGGTAGACACTGTAGATGATGAGGCCTGTAGACACTGTAGATGATGAGGCCTGTAGACACTGTAGATGATGAGGCCTGTAGACACTGTAGATGATGAGGCCTGTAGACATTGTAGATAGAGAGGCCTGTAGACACTGTAGATAGAGAGGCCTGTAGACACTGTAGATGATGATGACTGTAGACATTGTAGATGAAGAGGCCTATAGCCACTGTAGATAGAGAGGCCGTTGGACACTGTAGATGATGAGGCCTGTAGATACTGTAGATGATGAGGCCTGTAGACACTGTAGATGATGAGGCCTGTAGACACTGTAGATGATGAGGCCTGTAGACATTGTAGATGATGAGGCCTGTAGACACTGTAGATGATGAGGCCTGTAGACATTGTAGATAGAGACACTGTAGACACTGTAGATAGAGAGGCATGTAGACACTGTAGATAGAGAGGCATGTAGACACTGTAGATAGAGAGGCCTGTAGACACTGTAGATAGAGAGGCATGTAGACACTGTAGATAGAGAGGCATGTAGACACTGTAGATAGAGAGGCCTGTAGACACTGTAGATAGAGAGGCCTGTAGACACTGCAGATGATGAGGCCTGTAGACATTGTAGATAGAGAGACCTGTAGACACTGTAGATAGTGAGGCCTGTAGACACTGTAGATAGAGAGGCATGTAGACACTGTAGATAGAGAGGCCTGTAGACACTGTAGATAGAGAGGCATGTAGACACCGCAGATGATGAGGCCTGTAGACATTGCAGATAGAGAGGCCTGTAGACACTGTAGATAGAGAGGCCTGTAGACACTGTAGATAGAGAGGCCTGTAGACACTGTAGATAGAGAGGCCTGTAGACACTGTAGATAGAGAGGCCTGTAGACACTGTAGATAGAGAGGTATGTAGACACTGTAGATAGAGAGGCATGTAGACACTGTAGATGTAGAGGCCTGTAGACACTGTAGATAGAGAGGCCTGTAGACACTGTAGATAGAGAGGCCTGTAGACACTGTAGATAGAGAGGCCTGTAGACACTGTAGATAGAGAGGCATGTAGACACCGCAGATGATGAGGCCTGTAGACATTGCAGATAGAGAGGCCTGTAGACACTGTAGATAGAGAGGCCTGTAGACACTGTAGATAGAGAGGCCTGTAGACACTGTAGATAGAGAGGCCTGTAGACACTGTAGATAGAGAGGCCTGTAGACACTGTAGATAGAGAGGTATGTAGACACTGTAGATAGAGAGGCATGTAGACACTGTAGATGTAGAGGCCTGTAGACACTGTAGATAGAGAGGCCTGTAGACACTGTAGATAGAGAGGCCTGTAGACACTGTAGAAAGAGAGGCCTGTGGACACTGTAGATGACGTGGTGTGGAAAAACTGTATATAACTTTATCTTACAAATTGATTATCTATGTAACACTATGACGATTGCGTAGGTCATGTTTTTCCTCAGGAGGCATTACTCATCACAAAACTCAAAAGCTAAATTCTGTTTCTTTATTAGAAATTTTATTGGTGAACTGTAGCTCCATGTGTGCTAACATGACTCACATTGAATATGTTTAGTGAATTACAATGTAAATACTGTCACGGCAATAACTCTCATTTTAATCACAGTTGGAGTCGACATTAAATAAAAACTGAAAAGTATCCTCCACTATTTAAAATGGAATTTAGAAATGAAAATGAAATATTGACATAGATGAACCTCTAATATTATGAGCTATTATTTATTTTACGTGAATTATTTAGTTATATGTAGATATCCCATTTTATAAAATAGGGAAAAAAAACACAGGCAAGATACATACTTCCAAAATTAAACTGTTTTTTGAAAAAAATTTAAATATAAAAAAAATTGTGGCCAATAAACGTTTGGTGAAGCTCAGAGATTCTTTTCGTGCTTCATATGAAATTATAAAATAAGTACTTCAAAGGATGAATTAAAAGAAATGTTTATTGCAAAACACAGCCTATTTCACAGTAAAATTCCATCATAGAAGATCTAAGATTTTCTTTATAAATGTAAAGTAAGTTATAGTTTTATGTTTAATATATGGTGATGGATTCCATGCCTAAGGCTACATACAGATATGTTTATTAAAGTTCTTAATCTATTGCATGATTGTTTATAAGTTATATAACTGCTTGTGCTGAACTTGTTTCAAGATTAAAGAGCTTTAAAGAGTTATAAATTAGTTTAGTCAATATGATTGATTTATTAATATACTTTTCTATATGTTATCGATGTCAAAAGTGAAATTTTATCATACATTTACAATCCGATTACCATTCATAACATTGGGTAATTCATTTTGCAATAATAAACAAAGTTTATATTCTAACGAACTGATTATATGTATATATCCAGTTGAAGCTCCTTTTATTATTGAACAACACATTCAAATAACTTATTCTGACAGATCATATCCTCTGTCTTGCTTATATATCATTGTTTATAAAAGAAGTTGACAACCAATCTAAACCTAAATTATTATTTAACAAAAAGGAAGCGGAAACTATGAATTAGGAAGTAGGTTTCCATTTATAAAAATTTGATTTAAAAGATTTTTACTCAACGGGATGTCCATTTATCAAGATGTTATTTAAACTCAACGTTATATAGGTTTATTTCAGGCTTCATTGATAAACAGTTGGCAATAAAATTAATTGTTAGGTTCAGGTTTTCCATTCTCTCCTGATGATGAAAAGAATTTTTTTTATTCGAAAGCTTGAAACCTGATAAAACCTTCAACGTTGAGCTTAAGTAACCTCCTGATAATTTTGAAATATATAATTGCAGAACTATAATTGCTTTTTAAACCATTTTTACATTAATATAATTCTGATTGCAATTTTTTTTTTTAAATTACGATGATAGAAAAAACGAACTAATTATTATTGAATTATATTTATTAAAGAGAAGTAGATTCAATATTAATATTCATCCTATTATAAAAATAAAAGTTATTTAGATTAATTTTCTTTCAATTCAAATATACTCAGCATATCTTACTACTGTAACAATTTTAATATCATTAAAATATAAACATTCGCAAGCTTGTTAAGCATTTGTTTACTTTTAAAATAATTTATAAAGGGCATTGCAATTTCATTTATTATAGTTAGTTATATATCTGTTCGATAAGCCATGTGGAATGAACTTTTAAATTAGAATATAAGGTAAGTTACGAATTATCAGTCGGTTCCACATCTTCGGTCATAAAAGAAAAAACAATAACAAACATTTTTAATATTTCAATTGGTATGATATCTAGAATTCCCCCCAAAAATTATGATATCATTCTTTCTTACATGACCGAAGATGTGGAACTGACCGATAATCTGTATCTTGTTAAATATATAAATAGAGTTGTTCAGTATTTACAAGATTGTGTTCAGTAGTTGATATTAATATTCTCTGTATATTTAACCTTTACATTCAGTGTGTAAATATTCTATCTAGTTCATGGAGGCAGAGAAACTGTATTTCAACTCCCGCAAAGACATGTTGTGGAACAGTAATTCCAACATGTGACAATGTATTAAATACATTATAATGACATAGGACTCTTAAACACAGCATGGAGTAAAACTAGAAGTCAAGAGGGTAAAATTACAATTTCCCGATGTGAATTATAAACACCGTATGAAAATTTCAATAGTATAATATGAGCCAAAATTAATGAGCAAAATATGAGTATTAAAAACTGTTCACAATGAATTCATTTTAATGCTAATAATCAGATGCATTTTTTAATATTTATCATTGGAATGTGAATGAGGTAATTGTGACCTTATCCTAAATAGAAATAGCTTATTATTTAGTTATATTCGACGATCATGAATTCAATATCCTAACCAATGCAACATATAATCTGCAACACAATTTATCAGTTATTTAATTCCGTTTCAGTTGATGAAAAATGAAAGAAAAATTACGTAATGCAGTAATTGCAGATGGGCTATTAATTATTCCATTCACAATTGAAAATTAAATGAATTCAGCAATCATAGTGACATACAAAGCACACTTCATTTCGACCAATTCAGTTACGAAAAATATTATTCCTTCTCCTATCAACAAAGCAGTTCATCAACTCACGTTCATAGTTATACTCTATTTATTTGACTATTGGTAGAAGAGTGTGTACAAATTGGACAGGCGTAACACAACATACCATTTCCTAGGATTGGGACACATATAGTGTCTCAAATCTATTTAATGGTCATTTCATCATTCCGGGAACTGTCAAACGCCTATCTGATTTTCATGCCACGGTTGCAGATTTCACTGTTACAGAATACCAATGCCAGACAATCAAGCCAGGTCTTCTTGGCCTGATCATATATCTGGAATAGAATTATCTAGAATGCATGATATTAGAGATTCTTTAATGGATATATAATGTACAAATTTATTATCGTAGCGATACACTAAGAAGAAGAAAAATCAAATTCAAAATTCATCAGAGGGTTAAAGTAAACTCATTTTCCTCCTTTACTCCAATCAGCTATTAATTCAATCAATGCTTCTTCAACATCAATTAAGACGGTAGACAAATGTTTGTCCGCAGTTTAGTGTCAGGTCTTCAGACCAGAGCTTCGAACATTCGAATTGTGCGGCCCAGCAATCAAACAGATTGAATCGACAGGGCTGTTTGTAATTTGATATGGGTAGCTCCAAGTGTAGGATATGCCAGATTAGAAATTCGAAGAGTGTTTCGAACAAAACTGTACACAGGAATAGTGATTTATAGATTTAGTCAACTTTATATAGATATGATGTATGGTATCTTTATGTGACTACAGTTTATGTTTACGTTGTTTATTTTTTTATTTATAGTCTTCAAATATATTTTCCTTTGTTGTTCTAAAAATAGAGTTCTTAATTAGACGTTTTAATAGCAATGCAAAATAGCATTGCTATTATATAAGTAGTAAGGACAACGGGGTTATAATTAACACATAGATATTAATTTTTTGTGTAATTACATATTCTGCAAATAAAATATTTACTGTGAATATTATATAGTTAAAATCTAAATTACAAATGAATCATAAATTTATTTATAATTTATTTAGTCTTCCATTCACCCGTTGTATGGGAATTAAGAAACACCAGATAATGCATGAAATTTTTTCTCACAATAACATTTTAATTAATTCTCTAGTTATAGATTCCAATTAATACAATAATAAATTGTACAGCTAGCATCCACGAGTAAAGTTAATCATATAGGAGAATGATATAACCTATAGACCAGTTCAATTAGAAGCAAACTCTCCAATCAATTATAATTTTACACTTCGCCCAGAGTATAATAAAAGCTCTATCAAATGTAGAAATATAATATTGAGGATTACCAACAGATCACAAAGTAATAATTAATTCATGACGTACCTTAATCTCTCACGTTTGAAACGGTTTATTGTAAAGCAGGGCTGGATTACCAAATCCAGCCTAAAAATTTAAATACTGCGCATGAACCTCGAGCTGGCTCATAAGCATTTCCATTTTAAAAACCATTTAACATCTATGGCGTGGAAATTCAATCAATTGTCGTATGGACGCATTGCTCTCTCTTTGCTTTCCAAATAGAACCAACAACATTCGTAAACAACATTAATCAAACTTTAGTGAGTGGACTCTAGCAAAAGCCAAAGCTGGTACAAGAGGAGTGAGAGAGAAGATATACTGAAAGAGAAGTTATACTAAGGTGGAGAAGCTATAGGTTATAGAATTTATACTGTGGTATAGAAGTTATATAGAAGTTATAGATAAGGTATAGTGTACCGGACATCGATTGGTAAATACATATGGATATCTCCATTGTTTCGACAACTTGGGCAGTGTGCGATATAGTTTAAAGTTACAGGAATATATGCTATTCCTTTTATCAAAGCCAATTTAACAATCATGTTTATTTGAATTTAATAAATTGAAGTTTTCTTTATTATTTTCTCATCTGTGAAATACATAAACATACATGTGGACAAAGTTATGAATATTGAAGAAAACAATATTTTGACAACAACAACAAAAAAATTCTAAATAACAAAAAGAGACCGAAATGGAAATTAGATTCAAACCAAATGAAAGATTTTCATCAAGATATCTATAAATTAGTGATATAATATGCATAATATGCAACGATATTTTGTTCAACTATTTAAATTTTTTTTGATTGATTCATTAAATGCCTTCCGATTCAATCATAAACTAAAATGAATTAATATTAACCCTTTCATAAGGAGCACTATATGCTATGCCGAAGTCCTTTGTAATTCTCTCAGCAAATGTAGAAGAAACTACAGCTCATGTTATTCACTGCAGTTTTCTATCGCTGCATATTCCAAGATATAAGACTGCTGATATTGCCTTCGTTTTGGAGCCTATGTCACAGTACGAATTTATTAAATGAACAGAAAAACAAAGTAGGAATATATTTAGAAAATATATGATAGGAGTACTTGTTATTAACCCTCTTATATTTGTAAAATGAATTGCTCATTGTATATTGAACTATAGACTATGCTCAGTGGCTATATTGCTACTATAGATTATATTCTGAGAATATCTTTTGTATGAAGCAATAGGCTATTTCATTTGAAGTTTAATTAATTGCCTCATTGCTAGCTCTATGCTTTACAGATTGTGTAATATATTCAAGATATTTCTTACTCTGCTCATAAACTTACGTTGGTGTTAGTCATAAAAATGAAGGAAAACGATTCCATAAATTTCTAAACAGGTTTCAGGTTTGGACGAATATCACAAGATAGTAGGTACAAGAAGATAAAATTATCATCGTAGATTATAGCAGATTATTCTCCGTCTAAAATTGAATGTTCAAGATATTAACGAAAATTATAGTTTATCTGATTGAAAAGGAATTAGGTTATTTAAAGTGCAATACAAAATAGAAATACATTCTTTATCATGGAAGATATCTCTCTTTTATATGTATGAAAAACAATCACAATATTGTCGATAAGAATTTTTAATGACAATGTAAATATAGATGGTAATACAGACTATAATTTGCATTCTTTATCTTTAATGAATTCAATCTTCATTAGCATTATCTATATATATGTCAAGTGCAATATTCCAATATCAGCTCTATAGCACCGTAGACAATGGTGACATGTTAGTACTATAATTACAATTCTTTGATCTTATTCTTGAAACATTTCTCTTAGAGCGAAGTATTTAATTCATTATTATTTGCATGGGTTGAATTGTTGTGTTAAATTCTGTATTCAAATATTTAACTAAAATTGTAATTTGCATTTCGTTAGAGCTTTAAAAGCAATGACTATGTTCTGTTGATCTGATATTACGCAAAAATGTCCATTATTATCCCTATTATTTGATCATTAATATCGATTAAAATATAATTCAAAAACTGTTTCATGGATATTGCCAGATTAAATATCACTTTTAATTTAAATAGTTTGCTTGAACGCCATTATTCAACATAATAATTTTGCTGATAAATTAGTTTTTCGTTGTAAGATATTCTAATAAGCAAAGAAAGTGAAGTTAGTTCTACTGTCCAAATTCATCCCTTCATTTCCATGGTACGAAACTAACCGTTTATACTTGATATCTATAAAATCTTCCTAAGAAATGATACTTGAATCCAAATGAGCCATCTCACTTGGCCTACATGGAGCAAATTGGATCTTGGAGCTAGAGTTAGAGACTCCAGGCCATCACCATCCATCCTCATTGCTGAGAGAGGTGCTTGCAACGAATGAGAAAAAGAAAGACTCGCTGACTCATGAGAGGATCTCTGGTAAGCTGCCTTGGACCTTCCTTTGGCCTCAACCACTTGAATGCCTAAATGGTCATTATAGTGAATTGTCTTAAAGGTAGTAATAATAATGGTGAGTTTATATAGATAATAGTTATCATAAAAATCAAGCACTCGTTTTATTTATATAACACATAATTTTCTTTTTGAAGATTTAGTATAAAATGAATTCTTTCAATTTTTCATTTGAAAAATATTTCTACATCAAAAATTTTCTGCATCTATTTAATATTTTTACTGCTTAATAAATAAAACTCTATGAAGAACTAAATTTAGTTGATAAGGTCTTGGTCTACTTTAGGGGTGCTTGTTCGACAAGCGTTTTTATATCAGCTAAATAGAAAACCCAAGTTTGTTCACAGATATTTTAAAGGCTTTGCTGCTGGAATAGAAAGTCTTCAACTGGACACTTGGTTTATTTCACACCAAGTTTACGTGAAGGTTTTTTTTACTTAGTAGATTTAGAAAACATACCTAACAGTTTCAAATGGATTTTTCTTATAAGTTATACATTAATGTTGCTACATTTGAAAGTATCTTAAAGTAATACAGCCAAGTAATTCAAATGATATTAAAACTCAAAAACCCAAAAATATTTTATAGTACAAATCTTGCAAATTATTGTATTTTTTATCTGAATTTATGACACAATATATGTAGTTTTTTTTACAGGTTTTTGGGCCTCCAGCTCAGGGGAATGAAGGATTATTTCGTTGATATTCAAAGTGCTTGCTCAGCAGAAACTGGAGATTTGTCAGTAGTTTTTAATGGGAATGATGAGCTGCAATCAGGAGACACTGACAATATACTATCACTATTTTCATACTAAATAACTGAATGAGATATTTATTCTCCAAATACTGAGTTACAATTATTACAGCTCGATGACTTAAACTTTTCTTGTTTTAAATGGAAAAATATTTTGTCGAAATTTTTTTTTTTTACAAATTGAAGAATTTCAAAGACTCATCGATTTTACATTAAATTCATTAGGTCAATTCCACCAGAGAATTCATTTCATTTTACACGTGATCCATTTCATTAGCCGCTATTTTCTTTTTCAAAAATGCAATTGACAACTCTGAATCATTCATTTGTCTGTAATACTTCCTTTGAAGTTCAGGGATTGCATTGGCTTTCGACCGATCCTCAGCTTAGCCTAAATACGAACTGTTTGCAAATAATTTTCAAATAGTACTCCACTCACTTTGCATTAGAGTTCAACATTGTCATATAAGTTATTAATATTCTACGTTTATAACAATATTTTTGATGAATTATTTCGAATCAAGACAATACTTTTTCACCAATTATTTATTCCCAAAACCGAATGCCAACATTCAATTGATAAAAAATACAACCTTACGTCGATTAATAATTAGACCTATAAACCAATTAAATCATATTCTATCATGCAACATAACCTAAATTCTTGAATAAATTCAACTATTTGCATCCTCTTAAGTAAATCATTCAATTTAGCTAGATTTACATATCCCGAACGATTTAACATTCGGCAACATTTACCTCTAGTCAATTAATTAATTATTACATAGAGTTTTTTCCACTCATTGCAGAACTCTTTTCCATCTCGATCAAACATGTAAAAAATCGTCAGAGCCAAAAAGTTGAAGTGTTTTGCCTTGCCTACCAAAGTGACTGGTAATTTATGTAATGAATTCTGTTTTCATATGTGGCAGCGATAAGGAAATACTCCCTTTCTTTTACTGGCTCTTATATCTTTGATGAATGGGACAAAAGCAGGAGATTTATTGGACCTATCGGCTATTTCATAAGAAATTAGAAGAAAAATTCACCATTCTTGTGACGAAATCGAGTGAAATGCGAGTCATTGTTTGATAACAGAGATTTGAAATCGAATAAATTTCATTCCTTCAATTTAAGATTTTAAGCTATATAAGAGTAAGGTCCGATTACAGTTGAATTCTAAACTCAAACCATATCTTATAAATTATTTTTTAAAATCATCATGAATCGTATATATAGTTACGTAGGTTCATTATAAAATCGATATCAATTGTTTTCTACCAAAAGGCTCTTCCTTTAAAACTATTTCTTCTATATTTATTGTATATCTAATAGTTCGAAACTTTTAACAGGTGCAAATTTCATTTTATTTTGATCTATCCTAAGTATTGGGTATAGATAGTGAGGCCATATTGTATATATATATATATAGTTACCTCAGTAGATTCGAGAGCACTCTTCACTTTACAGGTAGGTATTTAATAACTACGTGGATAATGAGGCGATTATGTAAGTTTAACTTACGCGGCCTTTAGCAAAAACTGCTATAATTGTAATATAATATTACAGTCATGGCTAAGGGCCGCGTATCCGCAGATAGGCGGCGCGCTACGCAAATAGGAGCAGGTGCCCAGAGTAGTTCTGCGCAGCTGCACCGTAGTAGAATTAGTCCTCAAAGCGGTCAGTTTGGCTCCCACGCTGCACTTACGCTCTCCCACGCTGCTGTGGTGACTACCCCGATCGGCTTAACCGCTGCCTCGAACCTGCTCCTATTTTCAATTGGATAATCTGTTTCTATAGAGATAATACATGTTGAGAACCATACTAAGGCCTCCTTCACACGAGCATCTTTTGATGTGTGTTAATTATCGGATGATCCTAAAAAAGCATGTAACTCTATGATATGTCCGGCATAAATGTGTATTTTGGACGCATGTCAAAAGAGTAAAAAACGGACAATTTTGGACGCAAGAAAACACTAGTTGGTGTAATACTAGTTGGTCCTTATATTTAATACTTCATTACTAATAATATCAGTCACATGATAAATATTGCATATTGGCCTATGCTGACTAATACTAATCTGCATTTTAATCTTCTGTTAGGTTTGAGTGGAAGGATCAACTTTGCAACGTAGTTCAATTATGAAATGAATTTCATGTTTTCTATCAAAATTCTTCATTTATAAAACTATCTCTTCTACATTTATTGGGTTATTCATGAATTTTGAAAGGTCAAGTTTTATTTTGTGTCTGCATAATATAAAAATATAATATTCTTACACTAACTTGAAATTGTTCATCACATATTGATGGAAGAATAATCTTTTGTTCGTATTATTGGTGATATTTTAGTAATCGTTAGCTCTTGGGCATATTATGGATCTATTACTGTACTATATATAATTCCAGAATATAAAAAAGAGGAAGCTTTTAGTTGGTCGTTCCTTTTAATATTCCATTGAGAGGAGAAATAATAACGAAAGTCCTGAAGAACAGATCTTTTACTTTGAAAGGAAAATATCTTCAATTGCTTCATTAGAAATGTACTGATTATTATTATGTCTAATGAATAATGTCTTGGATAATTGGAATTTCTTCTTTAATTAGTTACAATAACGTATATCAGAATAAATATAGCTTTTATATAGGATCTTAATAAACTAAAGGTTTGCTTAATTATACTTTTAAGTGTATTGGATGTAATAATTTTTCTGAAATTGCTTGATGGTATATAAAAAATGAAAAAATGAAACATAAACTTATGTTTATGAAATTAAATAACCTACATCTAAATGAGAATTTCAAACTTTTCTGACTCCTGTCATTCGAACGTCAAATAAGAAAAGAGTAATAATAATAATATTATTTTACCTGTGACAACAAATATTCTTTTCATCACTGTTCATGTTTTGAGTATTACGACAGAGGCCACATGGTTCAAGTTTATATATACTTTAATAAAGTATATTCAAATCATAATAATATATTATATTTCAGTTACATTTCCGAAGTACAAATAGTTTTGGAAATTTATTCATACTTTTGGTCTGTTCAGTGTATAACTATTTCGATATTAATTCAATATATTAATATATATTTAATAAAATTATTGATGTTTTTTATAACTATAAATAAAAAAGTACTTGATAATAAAATAACCTTATTCAGTTACGAATTAAATTTAATGCTAGCTTTCACTCAATAGATTTTTATTCATAATAATTGAGTTAAAAATGGAATATAAATTTTACTTTAAATTTCAAAATACTTTAATGAAGCTGTTTAATTTAATGAGGAAATAAATATATAATTATGCAGTTTATAAATGCACTTTGTGTTATTGTTCCATTTTTGAACATTAACTGATTGCTTGTTATTCTTTTTTGAATAAGAGTTTAGATTCTATTACTGTTGCAAACATTATTATTGTCACAAAATTGTTATTGAAGTGTCTCAATGCACGAATTGGAAAAACAAGTGATAAAAATATTGAATAGATTCTAATATTGGATGCTTTGATTATTTTCAAGTAACATGACCTGTTATAAAATTGAGAAAGTGGCATCATTTTTACGCCAACCCCTTTACGCCAACCCCTTTACGCCAACCCCTTCTCAACCCCTTTACGCCAACCCCTTCTCAACCCCTTTACGCTAACCCCTTCTCAACCCCTTTACGACAACCCCTTTACGCCAACCCTTTTACGACAACCCCTTTACGCCAACCCCTTTACGCCAACCCCTTTATGCCAACCCCTTCTCAACCCCCTTACGACAACCCCTTTACGCCAACCCCTTTACGCAAACCCCTTTACGCCAACCCCTTCTCAACCCCTTTACGACAACCCCTTTACGCCAACCCCTTTACGCCAACCCCTTTATGCCAACCCCTTCTCAACCCCCTTACGACAACCCCTTTACGCCAACCCCTTTACGCCAACCCCTTTATGCCAACCCCTTCTCAACCCCCTTACGACAACCCCTTTACGCCAACCCTTTTACGCCAACCCCTTTACGCCAACCCCTTTACGCCAACCCCTTTACGCCAACCCCTTTACGCTAACCCCTTTTCAACCCCTTTACGACAACCCCTTTACGCCAACCCTTTTACGACAACCCCTTTACGCCAACCCCTTCTCAACCCCTTTACGCCAACCCCTTTACGCCAACCCCTTTACGCCAACCCCTTTAAGACAACCCCTTTACGCCAACCCCTTCTCAACCCCTTTACGACAACCCCTTTACGCCAACCCCTTCTCAACCCCTTTACGACAACCCCTTTACGACAACCCCTTTACGACAACCCCTTCTCAACCCCTTTACGACAACCCCTTTACGCCAACCCCTTTACGACAACCCCTTTACGCCAACCCCTTCACACCAGTGCCAACTGGTTCAAAAGACACCCTAAAATTTATGAGAAAAGTCACAGTATAGCTCAAGATTATATTTCACATCGGAAGCTATTGGAATTTATGTATTTTAGGGAAGTACAAATTTAGTTTATTGCCTTAAAAATGATGTTCTAAGTTATAGGAAGTTTCATTAGACTCTCCTTTAGTTTAATTATAAGTTTTAGATGATGCATTCTACAGGAATCTATGAAAAAAATATTATTTATTTTATTTTTATTTATTTATTTATTTAAGCCCACAAAATATATACATAGTAAAACCAAAAAATACACAAATTAAATATAAGAAATCAAATAAGATGCAGCTAAGGTTCCGGGAAAGTTAAAACTTGTGAAACCTAATTAAAATCTATGGACAGTAAAACACTTATAAACTGCATTTACTGGTTCATATTGATCATAATGATAAAAATGGTAACTCTATATTGATGTTTGATTATCAATTATTAATAAAAACAGACAGGTTACATTCCTGGGATATTAAAGGAATATCCCAGGGATAATTCCTTCTTACTCGGGAGGTTGTACTTTGAAAAAATCCTCCTTAAGATTCTGCAAGGAAGTTCGGTTGTAATTATACACGGAGTATATCAGGCAACTGCGCTCTTATAGCGAATCTAAAAGTTTTGGCCCAAAAAAATACACCACATTAACTTTTTCAGATGAGAAACTTCTGGAGTGGCAGTTTCCAGAAATTGGGGAAGAAGGTGAGAGTGAAAAGGTGTAATGGATAGAAATGCACTGGGAAATAGTGCTTAGCCAGCATTTAATCTTCGCAAGAAAGTGATATTGAAATAAAGGAAAGATCGAAATAGTGATAGGGTTAGTTCCTAATTATCGGTCAGTTCCCCATTTTCGGACACGTAAGAAAAAACGATATAATAATAATTATTTAATTTTTATTATATCGTTTTTTCTTACGTGTCCGAAAATGGGAAACTGACCGATAATTAGGAACTTACCCTAGTTGGAATAATAATCATTAAGAAAATAAAATTCAATATTTATATAATTTCGTTCAATATATCATATCGATAACATCTATTTCTTCCTTACAATATCTATTTCTTTAATCACAAATAATTACTAATGAATAAAACTATAATAATATTCTTATTTTCGCAAATATTTAATGTAGTTTCATGAAATAATTCTCGTAAGATATAAAAATAGCACATCATGTTAATAACTAAATAATACTGATGAAAATGATTTAGGTTTTGATCAACTATTTACTGTTATTAATGATTATTTAAATTAGTATAATACCATCATTAATTATTTACATTAAGTGTAACGATGGAAAACTGAAAAATGTGAAAAAATTGTTTACACTTATCAATCCATAATTGAAAGTAAATTAATATTTCAATACTTCTAAATCAACTATAAGAGCACTATAATATTGTGAAAACATGGTATCTACATTCTATCCATAGTATTTCCACTCTCTGTTGTACACAATGGCGATGCCTTTGATGGCTGATACGGCATTTATCTAACTTTTACCATCACCGTCACCTAATTAACAAAAGTTCGCCTTTCACCCGTGATATCGGTTGACAACAACCATTGTAAAGAAATCACAGCAAATAACCCCTACTTTGTCCCGAAATTTGACTTCAATGGAGAAGTATCGCCAACACATCAAATTAAAACACCGATAACTTTTTTGATAGTTAATAGAGTTTCGAACCTATGGTGCTACTTCAAAGCGACACTAGAATCAAATTTCAACTTCAACCTCCACTGTTCACACTCACACTCTTTCGTTACATTTTTTCCTTCGCAAAACTACGAGGAGATTAATGGAATTCTGCTAGAAAAGTACGGACATAAAATCCTACTTTTATTGAATGACAATTGGTAGAAAGTAGAGTTGTATATGCAGGGGAATATTCAGTCACGTGAAAGCATCCTTCTGGGTAGCAATTTTTCTTGGGCTAATATTGGGACAACATTGGCAATATTGGGACAACATTGGCAATATTGGGACAGCTTTGTCAATATTGGGACCTCATTGGCAATATTGGGACAACATTGGCAATATTGGGACCACATTGGCAATATTTGGACAACATTGGTAATATTGGGACAATATCGGCAATATTGGAACAACATTGGCAATATTGGGACAACATTGGAAATATTTGGACAGCATTGGCAAAATTGGCACAACATTGGCAATATTGGGACAACATTGGCAATATTTGGACAGCATTGGCAATATATTGGCACAACATTGGCAATATTGGGACCACATTTGCAATATTGGGACAGAATTGGTAATATTGGGACCACATTTGCAATATTGGGACAGCATTGGCAATATTGGGACAACATTGGAAATATTTGGACAGCATTGGCAAAATTGGCACAGCATTGGCAATATTGGTACCACATTTGCAATATTGGGACAGCATTGGCAATATTGGGACAACATTGGCATTATTTGGACAGCATTGGAAATATTATTGGCACAACATTGATAATATTGGGACCTATTAGCAATATTGGGACAATATTGGCAATATTGGGACAACATTGGTAATATTTGCCCAACATTGGCAATATTGGAACAACATTGGCAATATTGGAACAACATTGGCAATATTGGAACAACATTGGCAATATTGGAACAACATTGGCAATATTGGAACAACATTGGCAATATTGGAACAACATTGGCAATATTGGAACAACATTGGCAATATTGGAACAACATTGGCAATATTGGAACAACATTGGCAATATTGGAACAACATTGGCAATATTGGAACAACATTGGCAATATTGGAACAACATTGGCAATATTGGAACAACATTGGCAATATTGGCACAGCATTTGCAATATTGGAACCACTTTGGCAATATTGGGTTAAAAATTCCAGTTTGGTTAATTTTGTCTTGAATGTTTATTAATTCACAAAATTTGGGTGCTTCTATTAATTGAAACCTCATACGAAAACTATTTATAAACGATATTAATCATGAAGATAAACTATATTATTCATATTCCCTATAATAGAAATAATTCTATTATGGTTATATTTTTGAGTTAAAAAGCAATTTATATCAATTGAATATTATGAAATACAGTTTTTTCTTTTATCTGCTATAAAATAGCTATCAGCTTTCTGAAACTGATTGCTATTCATAAAAAAAATAAAAATAAATTGTTCTCTATACGGGGTAGTTTTCTCACTCAGGACTCTGCATTCACTATAGAGGACTCCACTATAGAGGAGTTCTACAGTAGGAAGAAATTCTTATTAAGTTTCAGTTTTCGACTTGTCATACACTTTGCAAGAGTGTCCATCTGGCACCTTTTGAGAGAACATGTTTGCCACACTGTTGATCAACTTGGCTGACAGCCAAAGCCTTTATCTTTATGATATCGATATGATTGGTTGCCCCAAACTTTTTAGTTAACACCAAAACACTTTTAAGCAAGAAAGAAAGCCAATAAATAGAATTGAGGCTGGAATTTAGAATAAATTGTGTCCAATCGTAATTATATTAAAATATAATTACGATTATGAGGATTTTTGTCAGCAGATTTTGATGATCGAGTGGATAATAAAAGTTTTAAAATGACTCAGTATAGATACACTGAGAAAAATAAACAACTCCAACTGATGCACTCAGGTGTTTGGAGTTCACCCTATGGCTTTGTCTCTAAAGCGAGATACTTTAGTGCATCAAACTATAGCTTGGATGCAATAAAGTGCATCGTAGGATCGAACCGATGCAAGTAGATCGAACCGATGCACTTTAGTGCATCCAAACTATAGTTTGATGCACTAAAGTGTCTCGCTTCAGAGACAAAGCCACAGGGTGAACTCGAAACACCTGGGTGCATCAGAATATCTCTGCGTGTACTTGCTGCATTACTGTATTTATAGATCAAAGAAACATCCTACAATGCATTTTTCAATCTTCTTCTTCTTTGATATTCGAATGTAATTACAGATATGAAGAGCAAAGTTGAGAATTAAGTCATGTTGGCAGAATTTGTTTTGATAATGAGTTAGGTACATTAGTTAATGTATTCTACTTTCACAATAATTACGCGATTGAGAATAATATTGTCAATTACATAATTAACCTCCAAATGATTAATTGAATAGGACTCAAAGTGCACTTTTTGAACTATAATATAAAATAGAACATTGCTTAATTAAGTAAGCCTTAAGTAATGAATAGACAAAAAAAAAACATTCATTGTTTCAGCAGCCTTATCAGATGATGTCCTTTTGTATTTGCAGGAGTTGGACAAAAAAGATGGAGACTGCAGTTTTTTATGTAAATTAGGAAAGTTTTTTTAGCACACTAGGTTTTGTAGGTGTACATTGAATTCTGAAGTGATTTTAAGAACCAAAATCTTGCAATTTAGAGTCTCTCACAGCGGATGTCGACTTGTGCTATGCTGTGGACATTTTTCCTTCTCTTTCAAAGTAAGTTATTACTTTTGAGACCGTAACTCTTGTAACCTCAAACATTCGAATGGATTCATTTTACTAGCGCCTGTCATACGAGCACCGACAATTCGGCCTCTTTGAAAATCCGAGAGGTCTGCCATATTTATAAATTTTTGGAAATGTCAGTAAATTTAGCTACTTTAAATAAGAGAAAATACCATTTTAAATAAACAAAACACACTAACATCTGTAAAGTGTTATTTTCCATATTGTGGAACACCATTCGACTACATCCATATCCACTGAAAATAACTGATTGATATCGAATTAGATGAAGGAATATTACTAAATTATTCTTCCATTGCATAAAATTGAAAGGGAAGTGTAATCTTATTTCAATTTCAGTGTATAAAAGTTATTTAATTAATAGCTCTAAAGTAATTCTTCATAATCAATAAAAATGATCACTAAAATGAAGAAGATGTTTTTAGCTATTCAGTTTTTCTAGTTATTGAACTATTTTAGCTATTGAACTATTTTAGCTATTGACTATTCACATGGATTACAAAGCTAATTAATTAACTGTAACAAGAAACGTCACTCGATCTAATTAGTTGATATTCAGTTTTTTATTCCATCTTTTTCCATTCGCTTCATAATCCCATGGGATTATCTCTTGAAAGAACGTAAACGAGATAGGACTTATAATGATTAAACTTGAATTATTCCTATGAAATAACCGTGTAAAAATATTGTGTGAAATTAGCTGTGAATTTTAAAAAAAGACATTATTTTTCCATCAAAAACAAAAAGATTAAGTGACATGAGAACTGACAGAATATCTTGAAAAATATTAACATATTAATTTGTCTTTATTCTAAAAAATGCAGTATACTTGGGGTATAAAAACCGACGTTTTGGCAATTGCAGTTAAAAATATTAATAGCAAAACAAGCTCTCGTGAATGAATAAAATGTATCAAACATCACTAGATTTATAAAATTGTAACCGTGTTTCTGTGTGATGTTTAAATCGATACACAAATCATTAACAATGATTTTGATATACATATGAATGTTGCGTAAATATACTCTAAACTAGAATTCATTTTGACGAACTAGATAATTAAATAAACGTTCTTTTGGCTCCACTTTGGACTGTTGTCAAAAACAACAGAATTATTTCCGGATGCGTTTCAAAACTGCTGTTCAACACTGTCTCGTTTACATCATTGTCTCTTAAACGAAGGACTTCTTGAAACAACATTTCACCCAACCGTCATCCGGCTCAGAGCAATTAATGTTACAGGATCCGCATTAAGACCAAGAAATATTGGGTCTGAAACATGGTTTTCGCATTAGTTTCCTGAGTTTGGAATTGTTTGGCAGTCCGCGGTGCAAAACACTGCGACCAAACCAACCACCGGAGCTAGATATTATCCTACGGGTAAAATGCTCTCTAGATAAAGAATGAACTTTGTTAATTCAGTGCATAGCATTAATTTCGTTAGTTTCACGTGAGTTTGTTTAACAAGCCCCTGCAGAATGGGGACACGGGGGAACTTGTGTATATTAACTCATCTTTCTGTTGGGGGAAATATTGTCATGATTAATTCGGGACTTTTATGACGAAGAATAGAATATAGGGGATAAACTTATTGGTATTTTCATTGTGTGACATTTTGTATGTTTCATAGAACCCACTTTTTTATCAGTTTCTAAAACAATTTAGTAAGTTCTAAATCAAATAAAAACGTTTCAATAGATATTGCAAACTTAATTATTATCATTGTTTGCTTTATCCAGTTGAACTAGAATCGAAATATTGTTCTTTTAACAAACTTTTAAAATTATCTCAATAAGGAAGCCGTTTCAGGTTCTATGATCAATTGATCATAATACTAATTTTTTACAAGGATTAGAACATTTCTGTTAGTTATTTGATCATTTTATAGATCATGATCGTGGGTTTCTAAAGTGAAGATCACCACGAATTAAAGAATTCCGGTTTTAATGGGACAAAAGTTTGTGAAATGAACATTTTATGGGTCTTTCCCATTTGACGACCCCACCAAATGTTATTGAAATTATTATCATTTATATGTATAAATTTTGTCCATAGAATCCGAAAATCATTACCGTTTTTTATAGAAATTGTTACTTTTTGAGATATGAAGGTTTTAAGTTATTTATTTCCTATGTATTACTGAAGGATTGAGAACTTTGAAAAATTACTCAAATATTATAGACTTATTATAGATTTGTTTACATGAAACTGTAAAGTAGTTTGTTGTATCCGCTAGTTTGTTGTACTGCACAATTCATGATTTATAACGATCTGGCAGGGGGGCTTGGGTGCGGCACGCCCCCCGAAAAACATTGATCGAATACATTTACAGTTTCCGTGATATTTTCAATTTATTTCTTCAATGCTGATATACGTGTTATGGGAGGCGTGTCGCCCCCCATACCCCCCTGCCAGGTCATTAATCAATCATGAGGTGTGCAGAACAATAAACTAGCAGATGCAGCAAACTACATTACGGCTATCTCTGACCAAAATTGGCCAAAAAGCGTGAAAACGAGTTTTTTTTCAAAGTTCTCAATCTGCTGTAATATATAGGAAATAAATAGCTTCAAATCCTCATATTTAAAAAAAGTATAAGTTACTTTTTAAATTACTTCAAAGTATTATATTTTTGTGTTAGTACTTAAAACGGTTATGATTTTCGGATTCTATGGACAAAAGTACATGAAAAAAAATTAATTCAAATTAAATTCGGAGGGGGTCGTCAAATGGGAAAGATACCTTTTTATATTTTAATCATATCAAATATTCTGTAATTTGTCGATTAACATTATCCGATTAACATTTTTTTCTAAATTACCATATTTTGCAAAGTCAAATTACAAACACTGCATCGATGTTGATTTTTACTGTTTCACTACTCATGGTTATATACTTAGATCCATTATTTACATTATCAATTACCCAATGCTTATATTTTTAGAAATATGCATTTCTAAAATGGCCACAGTTGAACAGATAAATTTGTTTATTTTACTCTAAGACTTTAGAACGTCTTAGAGTAGAAAGTAGAACTATTGCTGCGGGTAAGATGAAGCTGTGAAGTTAGTAAAGAAGTATACTAAGGCTCCATTGCTTCATATGATGGCTTTTCCCCGGTGTAAGAGGCGGTGATAAGATTGACAAACTCTGCAAACATTCTAGCGCTCATGAGCAAAAGAAATTAATTGCTGTTTCTGGAAAGAAAAGCCAAGGTTGTTAGCAGAGTTTGGGCGATGATGCGCTACTCTGTCTTTGAGAAACTCCTTCCTTACTTCATATTGTGGAGGGAATGTCCTGAGTAGGTGTTAGAGCAAGTTATTCCACATTTGAAAATATGCGGTAAATGTATGTCTTGATGTGATTTAGTTGAGCATATAGAAGTAATAAATAGCCCATACTATCTGGAACTTCCCAGCAGGTATGTTACACTAACAATCTAATTTTAAAAAATATTTTTGTAGTGTAACAATTATTTACATATTATATAGTGTAACAATTATTTACATATTATATAGCGTAACAATTACTTACATATTATATAGTATATTCTTTATCAGATCTATAGGTATCTATAGTTAACATGAATAAAGTCAGTATACAGTTTTCACTGCAACTAATGTCTTATAAGGCATATAAACTTGTCAATGTACTAGCAAAGAAAAGAGTTTCTACATGATGCTTATGAATTCTCAAATCACAGTTTTCTAATTTCCTATTATTTTACAATCTTAAAATGATGTCATCGTGTACCCTGATTAATTCTAAATAGCTACAAGTATTACTATTACTAAAGTTTATTTTTGGAAATGGAAAATTAGTTAACTGTCAAACAATAATAACAGTTATACTTTTCAATGTCCATACAATTTGAGTAGAGGCAGTAGTTAAAATTGTTAGAATCAGGCCACAGTCATTGATCCCCACTTCGATTGAGTTTCGTAACTGACTCGATGCTAGTCAAGACTCGACGAGTCACCTATACAGTATAAGAATATTCTTTATTAACTTGACTTTAGAGTATCTCCTTTAGTACTCTTAAATTAAACTCTACACCTTGATTGGTGAGTCAAACATTGTGAAATCTTATTCTTTGATACAATGATATAGCGTGCGTAGATAATTGGCCTGAAGGAAATTTGACCAAGAGATTTTGATTTAGTTTTTTTGAATAATATGAGCCGCATGTACAGTCATCTTTTGTTTAATTAATATATAAATTATATTAAGGAAATATTAAATTTTCTAAAGTATATATAATTTTTATACATATTACGAGCTGAGAGCATATATTGCTCAACCTCAAAAAATTTCCGGCGATTTGAACTTGAAGATAAAGGTAAATGAGGAAGAACGTATACATATAATAATGAAAAATAAAATAATTTAATAATTTAAATAAAAGTCTTTCTAATAAAATTCCGTTCGATCAAATATTCGTTCCGCCGAATTTCATTCAGTCAAATGTCATTCAGCCAAGTTTCTGTATACCTTAATTAGAGTTATTTATTTCACCAGCAAATATAAGAATAAATACCTTCTTGTAAACAATAATACTAAAAGGTTATGAAGTGATTAATATATAAAGTAAATAAATAATTTGTAAATACAGTGTACCTAAGTTGCTATAATAAATAAAGTATAAGTATATATACATAATCAACAATATCCCCACTTTGAATACGGTAACATTAAATGTACATGATCTATATCTAATTACAGATAAAATTGATTGTGATCGTATGTATATGCATTGAAGTCACTATGTATTACTTTTAATGATAAATGATAGATCAAAAATATATACGCAAGAAACAACTCTAATATACTTATCGATCAATAAAATAGAATCAGGCAGTTTGGCTGAAAAACAGTTTTACTTAATAAAAAAAAAATCAATTTCTAAAATATTCAATCGAGTAATACATCTATAATGTGAGATTTTTTTTTTGCTCCGTAGACTTCTAACTTTGAATTTGTGAATGTTGTTTATATAAAAAAAATATAAAGTTAATTATTACTAACGATCAAAACTTTGCAGTTTTTTTAAAAATGGTGTCATCCGAAATATTGAGTTCATTTCACCGAAAACTCTCGATCGTGTTCAATCTATTTACTCCACACCATTTAGGTTCATTTCATTACAATCACAGTTTCGATTCAATTCTAACTACTTAAAAAACAGAGAATGTGATACATAAACAGTGACAGTTTGGAACTTTTTGCAAAAAGTTTTACGCAGTGACAGGCGAATCTGTTTCTCTGTTTTCTTTAAGTGACGGTCCTTTAAAAGGAAACATGCGGTACAATGAAGAGGAAATTTCCAAACAATCCATTTAAAGTTTAAACGATCTGTTTTCTATAAATTGATTTGTACGATTTCATTCACGTCAATACTAACACTTCAGCGAAATAAATCACTTTGTGGATTGAATTATAGTGTAAATTTAAAATAACATTATATAAGAAATATTTCATCATATCGGCATTAAACTACTTATGCAGTAGGATATATTTGTACTTTGAAATAACGGATATTATGCAGACTTTAGAAATGCCTATAGGTGTAAAGATATAGGTTATATATTAAATACATAGTTTTCAATCATGATACGTTAAATGTTTCTTAAAAAATAGACACACCTGGTCCGAATTGAACTTCCACTAAATAAATACGGATGAATTTTTCGAATTGTACTCTACTCCAAATGCCATCACCAAAAAAAGTACTTTGTGGAAAATTTGAAGTATTCATAAATGTACTGGGAATGCTATTGAAAATTCTGAACTCGTGTCGAATTTTTGAAATTTATTTCGAATAGTTTGTCCGGCCTATACAATTTTGAATAGTTTCGAATTAGTTCAGAGAGACTAATGGAGTTTCGCTCGATGTATTAATTGAAATAAAAAAACAATGTGATGTGTATGTTATTTAGATAACAATTGTTTTATTCATGATTACTTGTTGATGGAATGCAACAAGTAGTTATTTTGATACTGTTATGAGGTTTGTTGTTTAATCAATAATATAATTCATAACATAAAATCGTATTCGAAAATACAAAAATTTGATACTCAGGTTAACTTTTTCAAACCTAGTCAATCAGATGTTAAATGATAACCAACAACTTCGTGTCACCCTGAAAACAGACAAATTAGTATATAATTCTTACTAACAATATATGGTATGAAGTTATCTATTCCATTACTGACACATATTTTTGTTTCTGACAGAGGAAATATTGAATGAAACACTTTCAAACGATTCCAAGAATAAAGGGAGAACGATTTGTGTGAGGCGATTCAGAGGTCATCCATTCGTATTTTCATCAGAGAAGTTTTGACTTGCAAATTCAGCCTGAGGTCCGGTGGGAAATTTGTGACTGTGACTGACGGGGAGGAATGAGATCTGCTGTAGGGGATTTCACCCCATTGAATTATGGCCTCAGCTTGCATTGTAAGCCAATTGAACAGTTGCCTCAACTTGCAGGTACTTGCAAGTCAATTGAAATGTTACCCAGTGAGTAAAAAGTGGCATGCTGGAGAGGTGATTGAAATAAGGAAGGGAAAATTCACACAGTTATTTATAGTAAATTCACACAGCAATTTATAGTGAATTCACACAGCAATTTATAGTGAATTCACACAGTTATTTATACTGAATTCACACAGTTATTTATACTGAATTCACACAGTTATTTACAGTAAATTCACACAGTTATTTACAGTAAATTCACACAGTTATTCATAGTAAATTCACACAGTTATTCATAGTAAATTCACACAGTTATTCATAGTAAATTCTCACAGTTATTTACAGTAAATTCACACAGTTATTTACAGTAAATTCACACAGTTATTCATAGTAAATTCACACAGTTATTCATAGTAAATTCACACAGTTATTCATAGTAAATTCACACAGTTATTTATAGTAAATTCACACAGTTATTCATAGTAAATTCACACAGTTATTTATAGTAAATTCACAAAGTTATTTATAGTGAATTAACACAGTTATTTATAGTAAATTCTCACAGTTATTTACAGTAAATTCACACAGTTATTTACAGTAAATTCACACAGTTATTCATAGTAAATTCACACAGTTATTTATAGTGAATTCACACAGTTATTTATAGTAAATTCACACAGTTATTTATAGTAAATTCACACAGTTATTCATAGTAAATTCACACAGTTATTCATAGTAAATTCACACAGTTATTTATAGTAAATTCACACAGTTATTTATAGTAAATTCACACAGTTATTCATAGTAAATTCACACAGTTATTTATAGTAAATTCACACAGTTATTTATAGTAAATTCACACAGTTATTTATAGTGAATTCACACAGTTATTCATAGTAAATTCACACAGTTATTTATACTGAATTCACACAGTTATTCATAGTAAATTCACACAGTTATTCATAGTAAATTCACACAGTTATTTATAGTAAATTCACACAGTTATTCATAGTAAATTCACACAGTTATTCATAGTGAATTCACACAGTTATTCATAGTAAATTCACACAGTTATTTATAGTAAATTCACACAGTTATTCATAGTAAATTCACACAGTTATTTATAGTAAATTCACACAGTTATTCATAGTAAATTCACACAGTTATTCATAGTAAATTCACACAGTTATTTATAGTAAATTCACACAGTTATTTATAGTAAATTCACACAGTTATTTATAGTGAATTCACACAGTTATTTATACTGAATTCACACAGTTATTCATAGTAAATTCACACAGTTATTCATAGTAAATTCACACAGTTATTTATAGTAAATTCACACAGTTATTTATAGTAAATTCACACAGTTATTTACAGTAAATTCACACAGTTATTTATAGTAAATTCACACAGTTATTTATAGTGAATTCAAACAGTTATTTATAGTAAATTCACACAGTTATTTATAGTGAATTCAAACAGTTATTTATAGTAAATTCACACAGTTATTTATAGTAAATTCAAACAGTTATTTATAGTGAATTCACACAGTTATTTATAGTGAATTCAAACAGTTATTTATAGTAAATTCACACAGTTATTTATAGTAAATTCAAACAGTTATTTATAGTGAATTCACACAGTTATTTATAGTAAATGCACACAATTTCGTTTTCAAGGATGTTTTTTGGTTGGTTGTAATCATTATTTTCAACATTTAAAACTAATAATTTCCTATATGTATACGTAGTATTAAGTTTGTATAGTGGTATATTATTTCATCATGGTAGAATAGAACTAATGACAATTGCAAAAAATAATACGTATAGTGAAAGGATTTTGATATTAATTAATTTAGTACCATACGATCTAGAGAATTATCTACCAAAGATTGAATATGATTTTATATATATAGTCTAACATGATAATAAAGTCATAGTATTTACATTTTTTTGATGAATATATATCATTTTTAGTTGAGCAAAATAAATAAAAGTAGATTGGAGTTATTTTTCAATTAGAAAAATATTTCATTAAATAATTCATTCAATTACGTATTTTTGTAAAACAGAAAATTAAATTTGTTCATTGGATACGAAAATTATACTTCTTTTGTTAGAGTAAAGATATTAATAAATAATATCGCAACGATATAAAAAAATCTTTCAATCATATCAACAAATACTTTATTCAATGAATACACAATGTAACAACTAATTTACTGAAATAAACTACTTATATTCCTAATTTATCCCACAGAGACAAAAAAGTCTTTCCCATTAAAATATAACGAGTCTTTTTAGAGTTCCATCTCCAATATCTTTTTTCATAACTGTACATCCGATTCCTTTTCGCAAACAAATCATAAATGTTGGAATTTATGATGGCCACTCATAGATGTGGGTACACTCAGATGCACTGGATTTATGAGCATGTTTATAAGCCTATGAGGATGTTTTCGAAGTCGCTTGAATAGGTCAGGGAAATGCAGTCATTTGTCAGATATAAATGAAGAACTAGCAGCTACATCGTAAACCTTTTACACAGTCAATGAGATATCTACGTCTGCGATTAGAAAAGTTGTCATAAAATATATACGACTACGATTAGAGTTGTAGTCGTAAAATACAGTATCTACCGGCTACAATAAGAGCAACCCAGTTGCAAGCTCCTTCAGCTGCAGTGATGTTAATATATAATGACGTCACTGGTTAGTCAGTCAAAGCTAAACAAATGTGCAACCTAGTTGCGAGTTTCCGGGTCTCTTATACGGTGTCCAACCTGCCCCTTACAGCCGCACCAAACGCCACCTATGTTGTGACCCACAATCGTGATAATGGCAACCAGTAACACTCTAAGTATGCAAATACACAAGAATTTTTAGGAAGCAAAATCGCAAAACACAAGCAGCAACTTGTTTGCTGCAACCTACCTTTAGGCAAGTAACTAAATGTTTCATTTAAACACACTTTGGTCACCAATTAAAGATAGCTTGAGACGCAGGGAGAAAAGGGCATAACCTTCCCTTAATTCCCAATCATCCAGTCAGGTTGAATCTCAATGCGAGTCACGTGGTGTTGTTTTCAACTATAGGTGTTGCAAACCTGTGAGAAGATAGAAACATATTCTCAAATATAAGTACAGTAAACCTTTTACACTTTCAATGAGATATCTACGTCTGTGATTAGAGAAGTTGTCATAAAATATCTACGGCTACTATTAGAGATGTAGTAGTAGAATGTATACGGCTACGATTAGGGATGTTGTCATTAAATGCCTGCAAGCTACAATTAGAGATGTAGTCGTAAAATATCTACGGCTAAAATTGGAAATTAAAAATCGTCTTTTTAATTAAATATTGAATATTGATGTTATAGCAATATATGTACCAAATATAGTTTAAACTGAATATAGAGTATAAATATAGACAAACTGTTTTATTTCACCGTACTACAGTGATTGGAAGTCAATATTTTCATTATTTCGTCATTAAATATATAGGTAAAATATTGATTTTATTCATTATTAAAATGTCATCACTCGAGGATGTATTTTTTTATCTTTCTGTATAATTTATAATCCTATTTATAACCCTTTAAAGATATCTTCATTTGGACTTTTTTTATAACAATTGCATCAAAGAAAAATTGCATCAAACTTATTTTGATCCTTTTCCGATATTTTCTTCGAATTTATCTTGATTTTTTTACGTTTTTTTTTACTCCGAGCTTTTTATTATCCAGGTTTTATATTTTTCTGCTATTCAACACTAATTCTTCGCGCAATCCATTTTATGTTGATTAAATATATTTCTCATCCTGGGGAATATCCACGGGTCCTGCTAATATTTAATAACCTATGTTTGAACAGTGTCACAAATGTTCATTTTCACAATATTAGCACTTAAATTAATTATTGTGAAAATTTTGTAATGAATGTGTCAGCAACAATATTCTATTTTTTTTGCATATTTTAGTTACATTATTATTATATAACAATTTATCAGTTTAGTATTGCAATGGTTACAGAGTAGAATTCAAAGCATAAACAAAGTATTAAAAGTTTTGGGTTGTCATATTAATTATTATTTAGATTATGAATATCATGTAGGTGTAAATAATAACAAATTAGTGTTATCACATAGCGTATAGATTGCAGAGCTGGGCAGTACTTAAGTACAAAAATACTTAAGTACGTAATTAAATACTTTTTGCGTTTTTTTTTGTGCACTTAAGAACTTTTTGTGCACTTAAGTACATCTTGTGTACTTATAATTACTTTAATTAACAAGTATATGTATGTAAATAGAGTACTTAAATACTTTTAATGGTACTTAGGTACAAAGTGCTCAAGTACTCGATAACATAAATAAATAATAATATTATTTTAAAACAAATTCACGTAGTCTGTTGGAACAAATACGTATATAAATAATGTTCGCACTGGGCCACTGTATTTTAGTCTGTATATTACAGAGTACAACGCGTTTGGACTTGTATATTTGTGCACTGTCACTCATCTTGGAAAATGAACCAGCGGTACACGAGGCGATTATTGCAACCGTCACTCAAAGAAGAGTTTACGAAGAACATATTGTAACTTAACACTAATGATTTGTTCACCCCTTCTGTAACCGAAACTGTGTCCAGCGTATCGAAACAAGAGGTGTATTGAGGTTTCGGAAATAAAAGTACTTCCTGACAGCAAGGGTCAATTTTGTCAGTGGATATGCCTATCGTTGCATACCTCACACATAACAATAGAAACCTTAAGAGTCTCACTAGTCCACCATTTATAAAAAACTTTATTTATGCAATACAACAGAACCACATACTTCTCTGCAACAGAAATGACGAGGCTGGTCTCTTTAGTAGGAATGACAAGGCTGACCTTAAGTACATTTAAATACTTAAGTACTTTTATAATATGCACTTAGTACTTAATTACTTTTTAGTTATGTAATTAGTACTAGAAGTTCCCATCTAAGTAATTTTTTAAAAAATTTTTAATCAATGAGAATTATGTTTCTTATCATTTTGCTACAAAACCCCATGAAATTTGATAACATATTTATAGATTTAAATACTTGTAAAGATTTTTATAATTAAAACTTTACATTACCCGTTTTACTTGTGACTTGCTATTTCTCACACATTATTTTCATCAGGAAAAATTATGTAGAATTATATTTAAAAAATAGATAAAATCATCAGGAAAATTTAGACAAAATCATTGAAAAATTATTCAGGATCTTCAGGACAAATTAGATGGAATTATTAGGGAAAATTAGACAGAATCACCAGGAAAAAGTAAACAGAATCACCAGGAAAAAGTAAACAGAATCACCAGGAAAAATAAAAAAGAATCACCAGAAAAAAGTAGACTGAATCATTAGGAAAAATGAGACTTAACTACAAAACATAATAATCAATCAAAAATAAAATCTAGGGACGAAAATATACTATATTTTCAATAAGTTCAATAAATAAGCTATCTAAGTCTCAATCCAGCTTCTAAGTCTCAATCCAGCTTCTAAGTCTCAATCCAGCTTCTATAAGTCTCAATCCAGCTTCTAAGTCTCAATCCAGCTTCTAAGTCTCAATCCAGCTTCTATAAGTCTCAATCCAGCTTCTAAGTCTCAATCCAGCTTCTAAGTCTCAATCCAGCTTCTATAAGTCTCAATCCAGCTTCTAAGTCTCAATCCAGCTTCTAAGTCTCAATCCAGCTTCTAAGTCTCAATCCAGCTTCTAAGTCTCAATCCAGCTTCTAAGTCTCATTCCAGCCTCTAAGTCTCAATCAAGCTTCTAAGTCTCATTCCAGCTTCTTAGTCTCAATCCAGCTTCTAAGTCTCAATCCAGCTTCTAAGTCTCATTCCAGCCTCTAAGTCTCAATCCAGCTTCTAAGTCTCAATTCAGCTTCTAAGTCTCAATCCATCTTCTAAGTCTCAATCCAGCTTCTAAGTCTCACTCCAGCCTCTAAGTCTCAATCCAGCTTCTAAGTCTCAATTCAGCTTTTAAGTCTCAATCCAGCTTCTAAGTCTCAATCCAGCTTCTAAGTCTCAATTCAGCTTCTAAGTCTCAATCCAGCTTCTAAGTCTCAATCCAGCTTCTAAGTCTCAATCCAGCTTCTAAGTCTCATTCCAGCCTCTAAGTCTCAATCCAGCTTCTAAGTCTCAATTCAGCTTCTAAGTCTCAATCCAGCTTCTAAGTCTCAATCCAGCTTCTAAGTCTCAATCCAGCTTCTAAGTCTCAATCCAGCCTCTAAGTCTCAATCCAGCTTCTAAGTCTCAATCCAGCTTCTAAGTCTCAATCCAGCTTCTAAGTCTCAATCCAGCTTCTAAGTCTCAATCCAGCTTCTAAGTCTCATTTCAGCCTCTAAGTCTCAATCAAGCTTCTAAGTCTCATTCCAGCTTCTTAGTCTCAATCCAGCTTCTAAGTCTCAATCCAGCTTCTAAGTCTCATTCCAGCCTCTAAGTCTCAATCCAGCTTCTAAGTCTCAATTCAGCTTCTAAGTCTCAATCCATCTTCTAAGTCTCAATCCAGCTTCTAAGTCTCACTCCAGCCTCTAAGTCTCAATCCAGCTTCTAAGTCTCAATTCAGCTTTTAAGTCTCAATCCAGCTTCTAAGTCTCAATCCAGCTTCTAAGTCTCAATTCAGCTTCTAAGTCTCAATCCAGCTTCTAAGTCTCAATCCAGTTTCTAAGTCTCAATCCAGCTTCTAAGTCTCATTCCAGCCTCTAAGTCTCAATCCAGCTTCTAAGTCTCAATTCAGCTTCTAAGTCTCAATCCAGCTTCTAAGTCTCAATTCAGCTTCTAAGTCTCAATCCAGCTTCTAAGTCTCATTCCAGCCTCTAAGTCTCAATCAAGCTTCTAAGTCTCATTCCAGCTTCTTAGTCTCAATCCAGCTTCTAAGTCTCAATCCAGCTTCTAAGTCTCATTCCAGCCTCTAAGTCTCAATCCAGCTTCTAAGTCTCAATTCAGCTTCTAAGTCTCAATCCATCTTCTAAGTCTCAATCCAGCTTCTAAGTTTCACTCCAGCCTCTAAGTCTCAATCAAGCTTCTAAGTCTCATTCCAGCTTCTATAAGTCTCAATCCAGCTTCTGAGTCACAATCCAGCTTCTAAGTCACAATCCATCTTCTAAGTCTCATTCCAGCTTCTAAGGAATTTGAAACATTTTTTTGCACTTTCTTTATTGGTATAATGGGTCTCAAAAACTTTGTAGTCTATTAATTGGTATTTTTAATAGCCCTTTCATAAGGCGGTTAATTAGTTTTTATCAATAGCGCCTCATAAACATGTTAGTCCATCGTGCTATTTTATGGTCTGGATTAATTTGATCGTGAAAAAAAAACGAAAAAAATTGTTACATTATTGTAAAGAAAACATATTAAACAATAAATTTAAAAAATAGCACAATAGTACACATGCGCTTACAGTAGACAAGTGTTTTATCCGGTTGTTTAACGAAAATATATCAAAAAACAAATGCAGAATACATCACTGGAAAAGGAACATATATGTCACCTTAGTTCATAAAAGGTTAATCCTAATGATTTTGACTATCAGAATGCATCAGAAGGTTTGACTATTAGTCTTATTTATAAACCTACGGTACTGTGTTGTTTTACAAGTTTTTTGTATATTTTCTGAACTAATGTGTACCAAATTTAAAATGACAATATTGAACATATAAGGAGGCATAAATACATAGGTATATAAGACATTGGCAACTGAGAGAGCAGAGCTGTGATTGGTTGGAATGTAACCTTAGGGGCTAAACAAACTGTATTTCTATGTTGCGACACGTCGCCATATTACAATTAATTTCTTAATTTGCGTGATTAACGCTGATTTACGCCAATACGTAAATATTTCTCACCATGTAAATACAAAAACATTTAGTTTTAATCAAGAAAGGCCGGTAAATTTGAATATTTAAAAGAATGACATGAAAGATATAAAGTAATTTAAAAAGGATGTGCTGAGAAAACACACGTCAAACTCATTATGGTTAAGAGATACGGAGTTTGGAGTCAAACCATATTGGATCATAATCTCCGTAATAATTCATTGACGAAGCGAATATTCTTAATTTAGGTAATTCTCTTCTATAATTCAAAAAGTATTATAGCCGCTCCAAGGAATTTTTGAAGAAATAAATTGAAGCTTTTAAATGGTATTTTAATAATGTTTTGGTAAGATATAAAATTGATTAACTATAATGCAAACAAATTTATCATTATCACAGTAAGTATATATTTTATCGAGGCTGTCAGGATAATGAAAATGATATTGTCGGGTCAATTTAATCAAAATAGTTATCATAGGCTATATTTTTGCTTGTTGATAGACCCGATATTACAATGCATATAATATAATGTACAGTGTAAACCAAAATAGTTTGTACAATGATTTTTTGAATCACAGTAAACTGAAATTTTTATTACCTAAATAGCTAGGGGATCAGATTATATAATCAATTTCTGACTACTGAAATGTGTATCCCTAACATTAAAATTAGCAGAGGTTTAAATCAACTGCAGCGAAAATGGAGAAAGGAAAGATGCTAACACAAAGTGAAAAAAATTCAGATTATTAGCCTACTCTACAATAATATTATATAAGTACGGTAGAAAATAGCAAAATCATCAAACGTAATCACCGTACGCGCAAGAAACTTGCCGTTCAATATAAAATGGACAGGAAAAAGCATGAAGCTTTCGGACGACCAATGGTGACTACAAGCAAAGATTTGAGAAAAATTAGGAGACTTCTATCGAAGAATCTTCACGAGACCTAGAAGGCATTTTTTGATCAGGCTGCTGTTACCCACGTGTCTAAAATAAACCGAAATCGAATCCTGGGAGAGATGGTGATTCAAGGTGCACCAACAGTATGCCTCCTCTGATCCAACAACAAATACTTGAAAACTGATTTCCGAACTGTAATTTGGACCCATGAATCCAGAATCACCCTTGATGGCCCTGACGATTGGTTCTGAAAAGGGCTCCTGCGGGGGCAAGTCCACGTCTGCGGTTGAACTGGCACCAGACGGTGGCAGGATCATGTTCTGGTCTAAAATTATTGGTAAAAAAAAATTGGACTTTTTCTTGTATCTGATAGTCTCAAAATGAACTCTTAGAACTATATATAGCGCATTGCTAAAAAACAATTTTCTCTCATTGTTCGCTTTTTTATCTGATAACGTCAAAAAGAATATCATTTTTCAGCAGGATAGCGAACCTAGTCCAGTTTTTCATTGCATTAAAGGTTGGCTTACAGAACAAGGCATCACTGAAAAGAAGCTCATGGATTGGCCTCCACAGAATCCTGGCATTAACCCCAAACAGAATCCGTGGTCTACCATCAAGAATAAGGTTAATGTGGATGTATGCCAATTAACGAACAAACAAGAGCTATGGCAAAGAATTTTGGCAGTTTGTTCTCAAATAAGACCCTTAGAAATTGACATCGCTTGTTGATAAATGATTGGTTGAGGTGATAAAACTATATAGAAAGCTTATTAGATATTAAGACACTAATTAAATGATAGGATCTAAATTTTTGATGTATTTACGTAAATATGAATGTGTTATAAACTTGTACAATGTTTCAAATACCATTCGCATATAATGTTAAACACTTTTTGGCATCTTTTTTTCCTTAATAAAACGTTTACAAACACTCTTGTGCCCTTTTATTACATTAAGTAATGTTATTTTCGAAGCTATTTATTCCTATTTTTCACAGCGGAACAATGATTTACTCTAAAAATCATGATTTCATATTAATATTTTGGCAAAAAAAAAAATCATTTAGTGCATGGCAAGCACTCTTGATCTCAACTGTATATTTATTGACAATGTTAATTAATAGTCTCATAACAGCTATAGAAAGTTCAAAACTTTAATAGAATATATGTAATTGTTATTATGCAAGTAATATATTTCATTTTATAATATAATTATTATCGTAACATGCGAAAAGTATACCTTAGAAACAAGCTTAATTATAGGTATAAGTTAACATGTTGTTTATTTGATTTATTGGAACATATTGTCACACTATATTTTATTTCATCTTTATATTCATTTCACTTCATTTAATAAGTATCATGACTCCATTTAATGGCCAGCATCACATATAATAATGACTTTCTCTCTTTTGCAGCACGGGGGAATAAAGGTAACCTATACACCGCGTTCCTACTTTCTTATTCCACTCACAAATACCAAAAGCATACATTCCGTCGGAAAATAAACAGTCTTTTGCATAATATCCCCAGACACTGAAACACTGATGTTTGCTTCGGAATTTTGTGAATGGAGTCCATGAAATCGAATCTTTGTTCTTACATGCATGACCAATCTTAACAAATGTGGAACAGATGACAATATCACACCTCCAGAAATTCAATACTCTGATCTGTAACTTAAAGGTTCCAAATGTAAGAGTAACGTTAGGAAATTACGATATTCTTATAAGATCGCTCTGTTCTATGTCACTTACAATAAATCGTCAAATACCTGTTGAATAAATGTCAACACCTCTCCCATAAGAGACCAATTTATTTAATATCTGATATCTCTCGATGGATATCTTTTATCTAGCTCCACAAAAAACAATCATCATCAAGATCACCGAGGACCATCACTGACATCATTTATGTGACTGAATATAGTGTTAGAATAGAGGAGATTATTTTCTAGGTATTTTTGGGATGACGGTATTAGACCATTGGGGCGAGATGGTTTCAGCCGGTGAGCTTCGATTTCCCTTTCAACCGTCAATATCAAAATATTAGGAGAGATCACAGGATTTCATAAGAGTTTGATAGAGTTGATGGAAAAAAGTCAAGGAGGGCATATCTATTCATAGTTAGGGACGGGATAAAGTGTTAGAAAAATGCTGCCCAATTTAGAAAAATTATCCTATAGAAAATGGACGTGTATTACGGCGATTTTATAAAAGTGTTCGAAATAGGGATTGAATTTGATATGAAGATCTGATGTCACTTTGAAAGTATTTGAAGGAACAACTTTAAATCATTAATACTTCAAAAATTATAGATGCGATTGTCAAAGTTTCATTATCCCTTTAAAATGAGAAAATATCGATAAACATTATTTTATAGAAGTAAAATTTTAATGAAATGTAAAATATTACACAGAATTTAAAAAAAATTATAAAAATTATTTCTCAATGATATGAACTATTCATTTATATGTTATTTTATATGCAAATGCATATTGTACTGCAAATATTTCTATTTTAGTACATAATAATTACGAGTAAATATTCCTAACATTACAACCTATCGTAATATTTGACACAGGATAGTGTCACATAATGAGGTCATCGATCAAAGAAACATAATGAATAATAATTAACGAATCATATTGAAGATATAATTCCTTGCTGGTACGCTATTTTCAGGTAGGTATAAAGTTTCTTATTTTTAAAGGAGTGTATTCACTGGGAGAAGTGATAATGCAAATAATATCCCAAAAGTGAAACTCTTCTGGACTTGTAGTTTAATTTATACAATTCAATTGCCAAAAGGAAACTTATTTTGTCTCTTTTTTAAAAGGCACCTATTTACTAGACAATAAAGTCTATGTTTTCCCGGCAAACACTATAATTAATTACAAGAGATGTTTATAGCATTACTAAAATTTCAGCACATTTTAAAACTCTTTAAAAATATATAAAGAAAAAAAGATTGTTACACCATTTACTGATTTAATTAAAAGCAAATTAAATATGTCCAAATCTCTCTACATTATAGCCAGGTGTCGTATTCCAGTCTAAGCTGAGTAATAATTGAATAGATGGAACCTTGCGTGTGAAGCATGAGTGTAGTACTAGTGGTCGATAACATTATTGATATGGAGTAACTAATGCATGGTCTTCAGAAATGAGATAACAGCTTGGTTAAATAATTGAAATAGTCTTAAATTTAACATTGCACACTAATTATTGTTATCTAATACAAAGTCACTGCAAGATGTACTATCAGAGAAAAGAGTCACTGTGATGATGTACTATCAGAGAAAAGAGTCACTGTGATGATGTACTATCAGAGAAAAGAGTCACTGTGATGATGTACTATCAGAGAAAAGAGTCAATGTGATGATGTACAATCAGAGAAAAGAGTCACTGTGATGATGTACTATCAGAGAAAATAGCCACTGTGATGATGTACTATCAGAGAAAAGAGTCACTGTAATGATGTACTATCAGAGAAAAGAGTCACTGTGATGATGTACTATCAGAGAAAAGAGTCACTGTGATGATGTACTATCGGAGAAAAGAGTCACTGTGATGATGTACTATCAGAGAAAAGAGTCACTGTGATGATGTACTATCAGAGAAAAGAGTCATTGTGATGATGTACTATCAGAGAAAAGAGTCACTGTGATGATGTACTATCAGAGAAAAGAGTCACTGTGATGATGTACTATCAGAGAAAAGAGTCACTGTGATGATGTACTATCAGAGAAAAGAGTCACTGTGATGATGTACTATCAGAGAAAAGAGTCACTGTTATGATGTACTATCAGAGAAAAGAGGCACTGTGATGATGTACTATCAGAGAAAAGAGTCACTGTGATGATGAATTATCAGAGAAAACAGTCACTGTGATGATGAATTATCAGAGAAAAGAGTCACTGTGATGATGTACTAACAGAGAAAAGAGTCACTGTGATGATGTACTATCAGAGAAAAGAGTCACTGTGATGATGAATTATCAGAGAAAACAGTCACTGTGATGATGAATTATCAGAGAAAAGAGTCACTGTGATGATGTACTAACAGAGAAAAGAGTCACTGTGATGATGTACTATCAGAGAAAAGAGTCACTGTGATGATGTACTATCAGAGAAAAGAGTCACTGTGATGATGTACTATCAGAGAAAAGAGTCACTGTGATGATGTACTAACAGAGAAAAGAGTCACTGTGATGATGTACTATCAGAGAAAAGAGTCACTGTGATGATGTACTAACAGAGAAAAGAGTCACTGTGATGATGTACTATCAGAGAAAAGAATCACTGTGATGATGTACTATCAGAGAAAAGAGTCACTGTGATGATGTACTAACAGAGAAAAGAGTCACTGTGATGATGTACTATCAGAGAAAAGAGTCACTGTGATGATGTACTAACAGAGAAAAGAGTCACTGTGATGATGTACTACCAGAGAAAAGAGTCACTGTGATGATGTACTACCAGAGAAAAGAGGCACTGTGATGATGTACTATCAGAGAAAAGAGTCACTGTGATGATGAATTATCAGAGAAAACAGTCACTGTGATGATGAATTATCAGAGAAAAGAGTCACTGTGATGATGTACTAACAGAGAAAAGAGTCACTGTGATGATGTACTATCAGAGAAAAGAGTCACTGTGATGATGTACTATCAGAGAAAAGAGTCACTGTGATGATGTACTATCAGAGAAAAGAGTCACTGTGATGATGTACTAACAGAGAAAAGAGTCACTGTGATGATGTACTATCAGAGAAAAGAGTCACTGTGATGATGTACTAACAGAGAAAAGAGTCACTGTGATGATGTACTACCAGAGAAAAGAGTCACTGTGATGATGTACTATCAGAGAAAAGAGTCACTGTGATGATGTACTAACAGAGAAAAGAGTCACTGTGATGATGTACTATCAGAGAAAAGAGTCACTGTGATGATGTACTAACAGAGAAAAGAGTCACTGTGATGATGTACTACCAGAGAAAAGAGTCACTGTGATGATGTACTATCAGAGAAAAGAGTCACTGTGATGATGTACTATCAGAGAAAGAAGTAATATTGCAAGATGCCAATTTCACCAATCATAATTTTTTTTTTAAATTTCTATTATTTTCAAATAATACAAATTGGTCATCGTGAATCCAGACAAATTAAAATTTACAACAGCATAGCAATTAACAAACTATCGAAATATTTAACAAACTATCGAAACAATTAACAAACTATCGAAACAATTAACAAACTATCGAAACAATTAACAAACTATCGAAACAATTTACAAACTATCGAAACAATTAACAAACTATCGAAACAATTTACAAACTAACGAAACAATTAACAAACTATCGAAACAATTAACAAACTATCGAAACAATTAACAAACTATCGAAACAATTAACAAACTATCGAAACAATTAACAAACCATCGAAACAGTTAACAAACTATCGAAACAATTAACAAACTATCGAAACAATTAACAAACTATCGAAACAATTGACAAACTATCGAAACAATTAACAAACCATCGAAACAGTTAACAAACTATCGAAACAATTAACAAACTATCGAAACAATTAACAAACTATCGAAACAATTAACAAACTATCGAAACAATTAACAAACTATCGAAACAATTGACAAACCATCGAAACAGTTAACAAACTATCGAAACAATTTACAAACTATCGAAACAATTAACAAACTATCGAAACAATTGACAAACTATCGAAACAATTAACAAACCATCGAAACAATTAACAAACTATCGAAACAATTGACAAACTATCGAAACAATTAACAAACTATCGAAATATTTCAAAGAAATATTTACACTGATAGTACAATGCTATAATAAATACGTTATATTTTTGAAAACTTATGCAAATCTTCTTTTGTTATTTAATTAATATTATCACATCAGCTATAATACAATTGATCAATTTCCTGAATTTAATATTACCCAATCATTGTTATTGAATTTACATGAATATTGTTATCGTATAGATTAAATAGAATATCTTCCGTACTGTAACTATTACAGAAAGCTTTATATGATTATTAACATAACTTCATAACTTCAATGAAATAAAAGCTCATTGTTTAATATTCATTCATTATTATATAGATTAATGACATCCCTCAATACATTTAATTAATAATACCAATTATTTTCACAAGTGCAGTATAGAGTACATGAGTTTTTGTATATTTGTTTTCTAGTTGGAAAATTAATTATCGGCATATCGTCAATTATTATCCATTACGGTAAATATTTATCGTATTTTATCGCAAAATATAATCTTGATTATCTATTACGTTAAATATTTATCGTATTTTATCGCAAAATATAGTCTTAAGCTGTCAGGGATGTCCAACGAATTAAAGACGATAAACTATAATTAAGTGTTGATAATAGTGATTTTGAATATCTTATTGTTGACGTTTATTAAAATGTGTAATATTGTTTACATTTTGAAAGATGTTCTTATAGTTCTATATGACTATACAATTACTTGAAATTCGTGACATAACATATTATTTTCATATACATTATTATTTGCAATATTACTTGAATATAGTCTTGACCGCATACTCGGGAAAACGAAACTTACACCGAATTACTCATGTCAAATAACAGTTAGAAAGAAATCCGTACTATAGAGTGCCTAATTGTGAATCATAAGAGAATCAGAACTGAGGTCGAATACTTTAAAATAAATGGTAATAGAATATAAATTATTATTATATAAGTGAATTCTAATTATGCATTTCTGGATAGAACGTTTAGATATGAAAAGCTTATACAACATGAATTTAGTTTTCATTACTTGTTAATTATCCATTGTAGTTTATATTTTTAATTTTCAATTGTCATATTAATCTTTACTCTGAAATAATTCAACAATCTAGTAAATTAACTCATAAATGTATCTATAGTAATTATTTTAATCATTTCAGAAATGTGTTTTTAGCCTGATGATGAAAATAGTGTTTTTCGAAACGTTGCAACATTTAAACTTTTTTTTTACTTAATATTTATCTTAAATGCCAACTGGAAAGTTTTTAACCATAGGGTTGTCTAAAAAATATTCTTAAAATTTTACCGAGTTAAACCAAGCATCTTTTTCAAAACTGGAAAAAAAACTTCATAAAATTAGGCTCATCGAAGTTATACCAAAACGTGTATAAATATATATGTCAACATGTAGAATATACACTGAAGACTTCCAAGCAAAAGCAGTCTCTGCAAGCATTCGGTCACTCATTCTAAAGTGATGTGACATTGTTGGGATGTGTAAAGTGCATATGTTGCAATGTCACTGTTGTTATTAATATAGGAGACAGACGCTCCTCTGCAGCTTCACATAAAGCTTGGCTGAGATATGCACTTGTTCTTAATATCTAACATACGGTGAGCACCTAGTGTAACATAGGCATCTGTGATAGCGTTTGAAAAAAAGAGGTAGTGTGATATATGAAATAAACTGGTACGATGATTGAATACGTTTATGGCGAGAACAATCAATCACCAAAACTATAAGAATATATCGTTAAAATATCTTCATTTGAACCCATTACTGTTTGTTTTGTAGTATTTATGGTAGAAATGAAATGAAATTTAGTTAGCAGTAAATAATTATTTATACAACAACACAAAATGTTTTTATAATCATAAGAGAAAAAAATATTAACTAATTTTATTTTGATGTCAGATCAATAAAGATAATGAACTAATAACTTGTTTTGTCTTTCTCCAGTCACAATTTGGTGACCAGTCTTTTCGCCGAAAAATATGATTATTCAAAAAAGTAAACAAATTTATCTCATATGTCCAGATGAAATTACGTATAGATGAACTTACATATAAGTGTATAAATTACTTTACAATATTCTGAATAATTATTGGTTAAACTTTATGAAATTTACGCTAACTTAATTAATTAACTCATAGAATGTTATTGCTGCATTAATTGTGTCAAATTATTATCTTTATGTTAATCTTATTTTTTGTGTACAATCAATTATCAGTTACAAAAGAAAAAGAATTTTCTATTGTGTTTGTCTCACTTTATTTTAATCCTTCTATATACATTGTAGAATCAGTTTGCTACTGTGAGTCGCTCATGAAGCTTTCACTATACAGGGTGACCCACAAAAATGTCTACCCAACTGTAAAATCGTATATTTCAACAACTATTGAAGGTACAGTTAAAACAGATTTATTTATAGGTTTTTTAGAATATTCATATAACTATTCCTTTTATAGAATATTGACAATATGGAGAAATGTATTTGAGAACAAAAGGGATGAGAAAATCAAAAAGGAAGACTAATCAAAACAAGCATTTATATAGCATTACAGCCAGACATTTAATTACCGTTTAATTTATAGTTAATACAAATTTAATCGATTTTAAATACTCTTTAACACAGGATGTTCAATAAACTTAAATTTTTGTAGTAATCCTTAGTCTGCTAAAAAATGGTCATATTTTCGGTGAATGTATCGTGCGGCGAAAATGTTTTCATCAAAAGTGCTTTCGGCGAATGTGTTTTCGACCTAGAACCCATAATTTAACCTGAATGTTTTAGTTGATTATTGATTGTTTAAAGAGCTCCCTTCAGATTCTTACAGATTTATTTATTTCATTTGATTCAAGAAGTACTTGCTATATTTACAGAGTCTAAATACTTTCTTTCTTGTTCATTATCTGTTTAATAAGATGGATAAAATAATGTACGAAAAATTTATTTATTGATTACTGACTATGATAATGTACATCAATAATTGAGATTTGTAATGTTAACATGATTCTAAAGTAAATACATATTATAAATCAATAGGGAATTTAACGAAACAATTATATATTCCTTAGTAATGAAGAATCCTGTTTTTAAAAATGATTAAATGACAATAGCTGATAAACTTAATTATTACAATTATTTCTATAGCTCTCTACCATACTAATTAAATGATACTCTGAAGTGTAGCAATGTTTCTGGGGCGATATTGTCCCAATATTGGTAAATATTAGCCCAAGAAACACTGCTACTGCACTACAAATTTCTTGCACTTTTGGCAGATCTGTGATAACGCCATTTACCATCAGTACAACCTTCAATCGATCACTGCGCGTTCGAGGGATATTCATAGCAACCTTAAAAATAAAAATGATTATATATAAGGATAGGATAGCAGTCCGGTTGCGAGTTTTTGGGGGGTGTAGAAAGTATTTGAATACCTTCAGACACATTAAAAATGTATAATTAAAACTAAATTATTTCAATTTAATCAATAATAAATAATAGTATTATTACTATTTAAAATTGGTACTGTAACAGCTGCGGTGAAATCTTGTAGTTAAGTTTTAGAAGGTTGCAATTCTTAGAAAAACATGCAGTGAATGACAGTTCACTATTAAGAATGCCTAGTAAAACTCCTTATATGGATAGCAAGTAATACGTCTTATTAGCTGATTTTCATATTTTAGCATAAATAAGAAGGTAACAATGTCATTTAATAATAAAACTATATAGTAAATTTTAGCTTTGGTTCGTCAAAAGAAATAACATCTTGAGGTACAGCTAATTTTTCAAATTGCCTAAATACTTTTCTTAGGTGTCAACCTTCCGTCAAAGGAAATAACATATTGAGACGTGGTTAATTGCTTTTCATACTCTAGCATTGTTAAGAAATTAACAATGCCATTTAAGAATAACATCTTGAGGCGTGGTTAATTGCTTAAATACCGTTTAAAATGTCAACCTTCTACTGTTTCGATTGCCTTTACTCAATCTATTATATAAATACTGTAGTCTCTGGCTAATCTGTGTTCAGTCTTCAATAAGGCGATCCACGCTACGGCAGTGTTACCTAGCATTAGCTTCAGACTACCTTGGGTAGCAGTGTTACAACTTCAGAATTAACTCAATTGTGTATTTGAGCATAAACTTCAAATGTTGCGAAGAAGGAATTCTGCTTGTTTTTATTTTCCTCTAGCAGCCATTACTTGATTAAAGAACCCAAGAATAATATTCCATCTTCGGGAAGTTAGGGGAAGGGGTCCTATTCTTACAGAGGTTTCCCCTTTGGTGGCTTCGTAACGAAATGTAAACTTGTAATGTTTTTTTTTTACTTAGCTTACTGCCTTACTGTTCAATCGAGTAATATTGAAGGGACCGTCTCCCTAAAAAATAAATGTTTATTAACTAATATACAAGTTTGAAATTTGGAGTTTTTGGAGTATTCTATATTTAGGATATTTCTAACGACTTTCCTCCTTCACCCCCACCCCAGAAACCCCCCAAATCGAGGAGTACTTTCAAAAGGCATCAATCAACTCATACAGTTTTTGAGCTATATATATGGGGTTGGTTTCATCTTGTTCACATTATAGTTGTCTACAAAGTTAAAGAGTTATTTTTATCAAATTCTTCTGAGAAAAATTGTAAAAGAAGTTTTTCCATTTTTTTTCAAAAAACATTGAATTTTTCTTATATGTATATCTTATTATACCTCCTCACACGTTGAAACAAAACCCATGTCTCTAACTCAAAACATGTACAAGTTGATGCCTTTTGCAATCGAAAAGATGAACTTTTCATGAGAGCGGATTTACTGAAATATTTTTGGGAAAAATTGTCTAACTCAAATAATTCTGGTTACATAAATTAACGTGGAGACTCTTGTTTTGGGTGTTGTGTCCTATTTCTAATACATCTAGTGAACAAATCATTTGATGTGAGATCCAAATAAACTCTCAATACCTGTGCTGTAAATATTGTAAATCTGTTTTTGAAGCACTTTCAGATTGTTTTTTGCTCTAATATTTTAACACGTTATCCGGGAGATTACGAGACATCATTTTGTGCAAAAAAAAATCGATTTTTTTTCAGATTTGATGGAGACGGTCCTCTTAACATTAGTATTGACAGTAAAGATTAAAACATTAAGGTATATATTTTGTCACTACTTCTCACCCACCTAACCACATGGTAGATAAAATTATCTGTCAGCTGGCGTACCATCTAGAAATCTTCTCCACTTCTGTCTGTCATTGTATAGTTGGTCTCTCTCTACCTCTTCCTGTGACGTTCCCCTCCTCACGAGGGCTCTGTCCACACCTTCCATCCACCGCCTTCTAGGTCGTCAAACCGGTCTCCTCCCAGGAGGGCTCCACGTTAAATACTTCCTCTGCTTACTCCCCTCCTCCATACACATAACATGTCCGTACCACCTGAGTTTGGTTCTCTCGATCTCCTCCAGCAATGGTGTGACGTTTAGCAGTTCTCTAATTATAGTATTTCTCATCTTGTCTCTCCTAGTCACTCCCATGATGATCCCACTACTATTTTTTCAAAACCCCAGACTGCTAATCTAAACTTATACGATTATTTTTAAGGCTATAGCTTCAATATTACTCGAATGCACACCGATGGATTGATGGTTGCACAGAGGATGGATCCATAGATGTAGCAAAGCGAGATCGATCGATATCGCATATAGGTAAAAAGAGCATGACGTTTTTTCGTGGGAGAGGCAGCGTTTTTTAAAGTGTTGGTGTTAAATTCTTCTGTAATATTATCTCCTGTCTTTCTATTATTTGAATCTTTTACGCTATGGGTATAAATTCAATTCGCTGAAACCGAGTTTGAAACTGGAGATATAGTCCTTTGAAACTGATATCTTGTTTAACGAGATAAAAAGATCATTTAGAAGCTCTTACCTTATTATATGTACATTAAATAGTGCGAGCAAATAATACTATATAAAAAAATTGAGGCTTCATTATATAATATATGAAAATAGTTTAATTTAAATGCATGTTTTTTAATCCTATATCAAATAGAACGGTTGAATTTTTAGATTTTAATTTTCGTTTTAAACTCATTCACCAATAAATGTATAAAATGATTTTTTTCGCAACAATATTAAGTTATAAATGTTAATAACATCTATTTTCGCAGATTTATATTGACGACATATTAATGCAAAATATTTCAATGTAACCAATTTATTTTGCCTAAACTAATTTTCATTGGGAATGAATCCAGTTTTAATTTTAATTCAATTAAAATGAACTTCATTTGAGTGATTTCAACCAGAACATTGATGCAATTTAAAGTGAATAGTTAGTTCATTATGTTAATTTTACACGTTCTTCACAAGAATTGCTTATTTAATGCACGATGTCAAAAATGTTCATCTCTGCGTAAAATTTGTTATTTAATAATGAAAACATTAACGAGAGTTAATGAAGAACCTCTCTACTTAAGTATGATAAAATGGACCTAATTATGCTCTTGCTTTTACCTAAGCATATTCAACAATCTTCTTATCAGTTTTAGAATACATATTACTGTGTTCTACTTTTACATGAGCTTTATTGTTAGTAATCTGTGATAGGTTTTATGATTTATATAATATTTTTACTTTTCAAATGAGAAAAGAACAAAAGTTTAGTCTTTTTATTCCCTACTTACACTGTGATGAAGACTTAAGAGTCTCTATCATCCTGATTTTAATCTTAACACTACTTAAAACATCACTTCACTAACCATTCATTAATTCCTATGGAAATAGCATACATTTATCTTTTCCTGTGGTCAGAGTCCCGAGTTTCAGTCTCTGGTCACGTCAGTTTTGGTCTCTGCCTCGTGCAAGGAGGTGTGTGAGTGTTGCCTGAGCACCGCCGGTGAAGAGCCCCTAACTTTGACCTCTGAGGAGACCACATTAGCATTCTTGGCAGATTTATCGTAAATTCGGGTTATCCTGTGAAATGTTTACCTCCCCTGGAAAAGAACAATTTAGGCAACTTGAAATTTATTGAGAGAAAAATATCGTTCAGTCTAAAGAAGCTGGAAATCAAATTGGACTTTTACTATATACTTTTATTTTGTTGATATTTATCATATGTAAATGAATAGATAATTTAGATGATCTTTGCAATGGAAATTGCCTTTGCTCCTTTATGGCAGCGAATTCCTATCTCTTTGGAGTTACACCTAATAAATTGTAGGCAGGCTTTTTATCACTTCTATTCCAGACAATTAACTTACATCAAGCCTATTTATTGGAAAATCCAAGGAAGGGAATCGGACGGCTTAGTTAATTCGGTTCCGGATTTATAATCCCTGGGAATTAAGTTGCCGGATTAGATAAATACTTTCGAAAAAGAGTTGAGGAGGGAATAATAATGTGAACTTTAATGAAGTCTTTCTGGGTTATTATTTTACGATGTAATTCTATTTTTATTTTTACATAAAAATAAAAGAAGAAATTTCTGATTTTATAGTAAAATGATAATGTCAACTGAAAATATTGAATAATAATTATTACATTTTTCCCGTTATTTATTTATTACAGAGTAATATGTAGATATTACTTTATTATATATACATTTTATAACATAGAATATGAATAAAATTAATCATACGAAACATTAATATGTATCACTATATTTACATAAATATGACATTCTTCTATTATTATACACTATTTCTAAAGATATCCCAATATTTAAATTATGAGTTTAAAATAACTGCAGTATAAAATCTTCGTTAAAATTTCGATTGAAAAAGTAGAACCGTCATGGAAATATACTTTCGCTAGATTTAAAAAACAGGACATTGAATTTAATGGTATTATGCTAATGGCTTTGTTTTCCAGTTCGTTGTGATGTGTTGATGTTCACAGAACCTGTAATGACTGCAGAATGTATAATGAATGTATAATGTTTTCATGTTACCATAAATGGAGTACAACGAAAAAATGGTTAAACAATTAACATCGTATTGTTCATTGGTTTGGCATACAATGACAAATATATTTATTTAAAAATGAAATTTCATTTTTTAATATTCTATTCCATAAAAAAATATTTTCTTATAAATATAAGAAAGAAAAGTGATTTTTTTAAATTATATAAATGTTATATGTATATTTCTTATTTTTTCTGTACGCACTAATTGTTGATGTATGAATTTTTGTGATTATGATGAAGAGGATAATTATTGTAGGATATGGAAATATTGTTATTAATTAGTTATCAATTGATCCATCTAAAATACAAATGCATACATAACTGATAACGTATAAGAATAAATACAGTTTCAGTTTAAAATAGGACTGTTGATGATTTATCAGTTTATTTTGATAGTTAACTATTAATAAGAAGAAATCAAAGTGCTGATCACTATTTCTTTTCATATAAAGATGTTATTGTTCTTCTTGTTCTTCTTGTTCGACTCATAATATACTCTTCTATATTAAATTCAAATAATTTTTTTAGTTTTTTGCCAGGGAGAGAAAATACTTAAATACTTTAACAGAGAGTGAAATGTTTATTTTATAAGTTTATCGTAACACTTCACTCAATGTTTATCGCCATTTGTTTCAATCTTTTTACCATTTCTATCTTCGGAATAATATAGAGAAAAATCTATGAGATTGTTACCTTCTTTTTATTCATCTACATTGAAAATCGATTAATATTTTCTCTTGTTCCATATTTACATTTCTTTAATTTATCAAATTCATCTTAAGCAGCCTTTTCCGTCTTGTTCCTTACAATTACAGCGGCAAATAACAATTCTAAATCGATTACAAATGTATTACAAGGTAAGAACCTAATTACAAGAGGTACATCAGCCTAATATTAAACCAATCCAAAGCCCTGAACTAATAGAAATGATTTAGAGCAGCCAATATAATGGTCTCAGTCGCTGAATTGAGCCTTTCTGTAATCCTGGCAGCACAATTTACTGCTCCTTTTTATTTAATTATCAGCGGATTTGTAACTTTAGAAGTCTTAGACGCTTTGTACTTTGAACTCATGAGGAGAGTTGGAGTTTATGACAGCATCTTACGCTCTTTAATTAATTATCTAACCTCATTTGCCTATAATTCTAAACCCTCTTGAGTAAACGACTTACAGTTTCGTTATTGTTCCTTTGTAAACAGACCCAGGCATTATTGTTACAAAGTTTAATGAGATTATAGTCGATAATGGACATGATGATATCATATTTGATATGCATCTGAATAATATGAACCATTTATCAAGTGTAAACATTGACACAACTAAAGGTTGATGATGTTAAGTAAATTAATTGCTCAGTAATATTGCAGAATATATGATAAAACTACATTCTTTCTTTTCTTTTTGTTTAATTTAAGATTAGGTAACTCTAGCTTCAATCAGGTAGCTATACCATCAATTGGGTAGCTATACCATCAATTGGGTAGCTATACCATCAATTGGGTAGCTGTACCATCAATAGGGTAGCTATATATACAGTCAATTGGTTGGCTATACCGTCAAATAGGTAGCTATACCTTCAATTGGGTAGCTTCACAGTCAATAGTATTGGGAAGCTATACCGTCTAATAGGTAGCTATACCGTCAATTTGGCAGCTATACCGTCATTAGGTAGCTATACCGTCAATTTGGCAGCTATACCGTCATTAGGTAGCTATATCGTCTATTTGGGTTGCTATACCGTCAATTGGGTAGCTATACCGTCAATTGGGTAGCTATACCGTCTATTTGGGTTGCTATACCGTCAATTGGGTAGCTATACCGTCAATTGGGTAGCTATACCGTCTATTAGGTAGGTACCGTTAAAATAGGGACTCTGTAATGCTGTTCTATGCGATATAAGACTCCATTTAGTTCCTATATTACGTAGGCTAGCTATGGTGCAAAGATTGCAATGCCAATTATAGTCTCTCTTAACCTGCTCATTGCAAAAAACATTTCAGTATCATTTAATAAATTTATTTCATAACTTAGGGTGAATATCATAATTCGTATAATTATTTTTCGCGGATGATATAGAATAAAAATATCTTCAAACTTAATATTAAAACAACAACACTATAGTGTTTATACATTAAATTTCTGCTTACACTGTTCTTATTTTTTTAAATAAAGTGATTCCGAAATTAGGTTGTACTCAAATTCTTCAAGTTATTTATTGTGTACAGTACGTGTTGCTTTACAACTTTACAGTGTACAGCATTTGCAACCGTGTTTTCTTTATGATTTAATGAGACAGTAAAGTGTCCTTTGTGATTGTTCAGCTTGGTTGCACCTGCATTGTTGCTTTTCACGAAAAGGAAGTTACTGAATGCACTTTATGAACCAAAAGCTTTTCAAAGCACAATGGCAACGGAAAAATAACGTTTCCTTATATATTATTTCTAAAATTCCATTCGTTTCATAATTTATCCTGGTAAATTATGTATAATAGAAATATAAGGCTATCTATTTAGAGTTGTTTTGTAACTATATAAGTTCGTGGAAATCATTATAATGCTCTTTAATAAATATGTACGTTAGAAGACAAGTAAGAATCTTCAAATAATATATACAATTAAAATTATTCTATGAATTACAAAAAAAAAAATGTAATTAATATTCTAAATTAACTTGAATTTAGAAACCTTTTTATTGGCATTTTATTCATATAAAATAGTACTTATAGAGATAATATAATGTATTACTACTGAATACTCTCATGCATTTAATTTCAATGATATTCTTCCACAGAAACTATAAATAAAATGTCTAATTATTATTATTATCTACCTCCATTATTATCTACCTCCATTCTTAACTACCTTCATTCTTATCTACCTTCATTCTTATCTACCTTCATTATTAACTACCTTCATTATTATCTACCTTCATTCTTATCTACCCCCATTATTAACTACCTTCATTATTATCTACCTTCATTATTATCTACCTTCATTCTTATCTACCTTCATTCTTATCTACCTTCATTATTAACTACCTTCATTATTATCTACCTTCATTCTTATCTACCTCCATTATTAACTACCTTCATTATTATCTACCTTCATTATTATCTACCTTCATTATTATCTACCTTCATTATTATCTACCTTCATTATTATCTACCTTCATTATTAACTACCTTCATTATTATCTACCTTCATTCTTATCTACCTCCATTATTAACTACCTTCATTATTATCTACCTTCATTATTATCTACCTTCATTATTATCTACCTTCATTATTATCTACCTCCATTATTATCTACCTTCATTCTTATCTACCTCCATTCTTATCTACCTTCATTATTAACTACCTTCATTATTATCTACCTTCATTCTTATCTACCTCCATTATTAACTACCTTCATTATTATCTACCTTCATTATTATCTACCTTCATTATTATCTACCTTCATTATTATCTACCTTCATTATTATCTACCTTCATTATTATCTACCTCCATTATTATCTACCTTCATTCTTATCTACCTCCATTCTTATCTACCTCCATTATTAACTACCTTCATTATTATCTACCTTCATTATTATCTACCTTCATTATTATCTACCTTCATTATTATCTACCTTCATTATTATCTACCTTCATTATTAACTACCTTCATTATTATCTACCTTCATTCTTATCTACCTCCATTATTAACTACCTTCATTATTATCTACCTTCATTATTATCTACCTTCATTATTATCTACCTTCATTATTATCTACCTTCATTATTATCTACCTCCATTATTATCTACCTTCATTCTTATCTACCTCCATTATTAACTACCTTCATTATTATCTACCTTCATTATTATCTACCTTCATTATTATCTACCTTCATTCTTATCTACATTTACTATTGTTTATCTTCATTTTTATCAGCAAGCTAACATCCCATTGTCATGTTCCAGTAGTTTGTTGTCATACAGCCAAATAATATTTTAGATTATTAATTGGCTCTCGCGATCGTCGAACCAATTTTAAATGATATTTATTCAAACAATGTTTCTAAACCAAATAATGAACTGCAAGAATTATAACAGCACTTCTATCTCTTTAATATTATTCTTTACATATGATCATTTTTACATTGTTTTATATTTTTTTTTTAAATTTTTTTTTCTAGTATTACCTAGTAGTCATTTACTATAAATGTACGAGACAGATGCTTAATACAAATATTTTTAGATGAACTTACCTTCTTTTTTGTTAACTAATATTCTTTAGGTTTCAGCTATATGAATATTGGGAAAAATACATTATATATACATATAAATGGAACAGATTCAATAATCATTAAAATCAATAAGCGGCTCCTATAACCCATAAACCAACCGTCAAACTATTTTTGACCATTATATTTATCGCTAATTCCGTTAAATCATATGTAGATTTGCATATAATTTCTTACATTTATATACATATACATTCTTCAAGTCTTAAAAGAATTTTCTTATTTAAACTTATATTCTTACTTATATCGAACTAAGGCGCCTTTCACACTTGTGTTTCTCAACGCCGATTTAAAAAAAATGTTCATAGCAAAAAGTTTATCTGCAATTGATTTTAACGGAGCCCTTCACACTTGCGCTTTTTTTGCCAGCATTTTTTCTAACGCAAGTGTGAAGAGCTCCGTTAAAATGAATTGTAGCTAAACTTTTTGCCATGAGCATTTTTTTAAAGGATGCGTTGAGAAACGCAAGTGTGAAGGGGGCATCTCCCATCCTAGTCACAACTTAGAGAATATGTTTATGTAGGAATCGTCTGCAATTAGAGAACCATGAAAAAAAAAACACGATCTCCTCTTATGGTCAAAATTATTATTGGAACAACATAATATATCCCGTAAACAACAACCTTAAATACTCAACTTACTTATTTATACCTTTTACAATTATTTTAACGCTTCAAAATGTCTCCACGTACTTTAAAACAATTCCTACTTCATATCAGATCATTCTTGATAATTACACAAATAAAATTGTACATAAACATATATAATTTTTATATTCAATCCACTTCATTACAAAAAAATCCTAATAGATACAATTGAGATATTCTTTTGCAGATACAGCTTCATCCAATTCCTCGACAATTCTACCTATCAAATAATTAAATTATTTAACACATAAAACTTTAATGGACTAGAGTCACTGGATGGCTTCTTTAATTTCAAATGTGAACATGTAATAATAATATAATTCACGTAATTGCAAGGATTTTCCTCCAGTAATTCTGAGATCCAGTAGAGCTCCTCAGACTTTCAGGTCGTTACCATTTCCTTATTGGCTCTCTAGCTGTGAAAAGAATATCACATTCTGCCTGCTGAAGAACACTCCGTGAAAATTAGTTCTATCATCTCTCTCAGGCGCCGAGGTTTAATTTCATAAAAAGCGGAGGAGTTTGAAGCATTACAGGATGATATCAAAACCTGGATTGTAAGAAAGCGGCGGGCGATGTGAGATCTCGAGTCTTGAATGATAAAAAATATCGTTATTGTACATCATTCTACAGGATTATAATTCGGTATTATACAAAATTATATCTCAGTTATGCACACTACTAAAATATAAGAATGATTATCTTTATTTGGATAGATGTATACTTTAATAGGATTTCGATTTATATATGATGTAAAGCTTATCTATTATTAAATTAATTAAACATTAGTTTTTTCGAAAAACTTGGAACACTATTTGAATGCAACAGTTTTGATGATATGATGACTATTGGAGAGACGATATTCCGACGTTTCTGATTAACCGATGAAAATTTTCTTTCAAGGGATATTACAATCTTTTTTAGTTCACAAATCATCATGATTATTACAAGCAGGTCCCGCTTTTATTACATCCCATTTTTATTTAAGATGAATAATTGCGAGACACATTTCGAATTTATGACAGTGCGTTGACACAGAAAACGGTGACCATTTAAAGTGATGTTTATTTCACGGTAACTAAAATAACATCAAGAATTATTATTCAGATGAGATTATTCCAAACAGTTGGTTTATAAAATAGTTTCATTGGCTAATCTAAATTTCCATTACAGAGCTTTTTTCCAATTGATTCTGGCAACAAATAACGCAATATACACCGAGTTGAGCACTCAAGACCGTTTTTTTTATTCAAATTCATAGAAAATGAAATATTTAAAGAATTTAAATACTATAACAACTTTCAATCATGCCTCGCTCTTTTTAATAAATCTGAACCGTAATTTTGGTAATAAAAGCGGGACTTGTCTGTATTGAATATAAGCAAATTAGGCAGGTCTTAGGGAGAGTTGGTGATTTAAATTATTGATTAGGAATTGTGAAGTGGCCATTATTGAAATCTTCTTCTTGAATAGTGTATGTATAGAGCTGTAATAAAATGTTGAAATCATGAAAGTATTAAACACATTCTTAACATTTTTTCATTGTAAACAAGTAGTATTTAAATGATAACTAGATAATAATTAGAAACAGTTCTTAAAAAACTCAGAATGTTTGGCTTTTAGCACAATCCCATTCTTAGTTATTGCAAATCTAACAAAAAGGTAGCTCACCCTTTTTATTCAATTTCTGGCAGTCAAAATATTTTGAAGGTGGTTTAAACATTGCTTCTTTAGTCCTTAATAGATGGCGCACCATCAATATTTTCTTGCTCGTGGAATGGCTGTTGTGAATCACTGACCCGATATAGCGCTTCAATTATCGCTGTTTGAGAACGACCAAATCGATACAAAAATAGCCTTTTCAAATCGCCTTCTTTTGGAATAACAACCATTCACGATCGAGGCTTTCGTCCCGTTGAAATCAATTAAAAGTTAGATAACCGAGGAATGTGCGGCCGGCTTAGAAAAATACTGGAATGGGTCGGTCGAATGGCAGGGAATTATTACTGGCTACCATTCGAATGAAACAGTTTGGACTGATATTGCGCTAATAATGAAGTGATTTAGTCCACTTACGGAGAGGATGTTATAAGCTAATTAAGAAAACAAATGGCGATAGTAAGGACCATTTTAACGACTCACGAAGGTTGCCAAGTGCTATTTCTCACTTTTTATGACATCTCGACATCCTTTTAATGGCTACTGTTTATTTACAATATGGCGGCAATTAAGATAACCCTGTCACCCCATTTTATATCTTCCTTTGGATATTAAACTTGATGAAGTATTGGCACATGTTTTGATTGTTATAGAAAAATAATTGCCTCGTTGGTTTATAAAAGTGGATCTTTGTATACGAGTGCTTATACAGGGTGACCCACAAAAAAGTGTATCTAATTTTGAATTAATATACACATTGTTTTAATAAATAAATAATGAATCTTAAGCTATGACGGTGGTATAATTGGATACAAGTAAAATATATCATTTTTGTTTTGCTTGAACTCTAATTTCTATTTATTTTTAAATACATTATTTTTATTAATTCAAAGTTAGGTATAGTTTTTTGAGGGTCACCCTGTATACGTGTCAAATTTTCAAATAACTTGTTTAATGTATCAATTAGTATATATAAATTTATTGTCCAATTTTTTTACGAAGAATAAAAGAAGGTAATTAAAGAATGACCTTTTACATAAAGTTCAGCTCCTCTAGCTAGTATAATGAACAACAACTTGGTCATTATAAAGGAGTCAGAGATGCATAGAAAACTGATGGCATTTTATGGCAAACTACACGAAATATGTTCATTATACAGAGTGCTTCATTATTAAGGACTCAACTAATCTGGATGATTCACTATACAGGGCATCATTATTTAGGAGTTGTACTGTAGTATTTATTTATAACAAATATTTTGAATAAATAACATTTTTTCATTAGTATTTGATTCTTAATGATAATGAATATGTTTAAATCTACAAATTTCAGCAATATAATACTTAGAATTTAAGAAATTTTCTGACTGCAATCAACAATTCATTCACAAAATAACTTGATAAAATTTCATAATGCTCGTCACATTATAATATTTAATATTTTTTGTTAAATTGACTTTTGTACTAATTGACTACATTTACTTTAAATATTTTAAGTGTATTCATTCACTTTTAAAATCACCGAGAAATCAAATTTAAATTTTTCCTATCATTAATGCTGCTTTCAGATTCGAATTTCATTTATATCTGAAATGATTATAAACTCTTATTTTTCTCCCATAGACATATTAAGCATCTTAGTAATATATCAATTAATGCATTTTCAGCTGCCACAGTTTTTGTGATTAATACATAATAAACCGCCGTTAATTGTCCGGTAAATAGTGAATTTTCTTCTCAAGTTGCAAACATTTTACAATGTGATGAACTGAAATTCTGGGTAAGAAGTGAAAACAAAAGAAACTTGAAAAATGGTTCGATGGCACCTTCGAGAGGCTCAGTGGAGATTGGTGTGGGATAATCGAAAATAAAGAAGATATTAAGGAGTAAAGGAAGATAATAAGGAATAAAGGAAGATAATACGGAATAAAGGACGATAATATGGAATGAAAGACGATAATAGGAGATAATGGAAGATAAAGGAAGATAATTAAAAGTGTCAATTTTCAACAGAAATTCATAAACTCAAAGAGCCAAACTAAAAATCATAAAAACGGACTGTCAAAAATTCAAAGAAAACCCTGAAGATTTTTACATTAATTGCATAAGTAGAAAAAACAGTGGACGTTATTCTCATAGGTACTCTTTACTAACATTCTTTCTCTACTCATTCATTTCAATAAAAATGCCAAACAATCTCGATAAACTGATATTTATTTGTCCGCAATACCGAATTTAGTGAATGAGAGTAATTAAGCTATGCATATGTGAGTGAGAACTAACCACATTAGAATGATAGTCTCGTGAGTTAAAATAACCAACAACAGAAGCGACATCATGGAGTGTGCGTTGTTTCTACCCATCAGCTTCTTAGTCATCTGCTCTTCGATAGGTGAGTACTCAATTTAAAAAAACAAAATACTGTATAGATCTGATGTATTAGAATTTTTGTTCTATAATAATTAAAAATTTTAATAATATAATAAATAAATTATGATAATAAATAATTTATAAATTATAATAATGGTATAAATTATAACTTCTAAGGAATATCAGTTTTTTCGATTGTTTAGGCTTCAGTCGAATGAATTTTAATAGAAAAAAATATTTTGGTAATTAGAATTGGTACAGTTTCATTGGCATGAAAACTATTATTTTCTTTCCTATTCTCAATATATATTTATCTCTATTATTGCAATGTTTTTTTACCAGGTCATATAAGTGATTATATTAAAATCTGTTGATGAATAGAAATGACAGCAGTGTGATTGATTGGCTAATTAATATAGTAATCAGCGGCTTGTGGAGTCACGTGATTGTGACTTTTTTATTCCGACATAAAATTACTTCTAATTGAGAGAACAAATGCTAACATTTACGGATAGGTACCTACTTATGAATATCTAACTTATTAATTTCCCAGTGAAAGTGATAAATATTTAAAATGATTAAGGTAAAATCAATTGCAGCATATTCAGTAATTGGAACTAAAAATTATGCTGTATAGTATTACTGTATAAATATGGTACTAGGAATTTTCGCTGCAAGAAAATTCGCCGTGGGAAATTTCGCCGCAAGAAAATTCGCTGTGAGAAAATTCGCCGCGAGGGTTAAAAACAATTTACGGCGAAAATTCTATACGGCGAAAATTCCTTGCGGCGAATTTTCTTACGGCGAATTTTCTTGCAGCGAATTTTCGTGCGGCGAATTTTCTTACGGTGAAATTTCCAGTCACGATAAATATATCGTATTATTTGTATATAAAAAGTTCACTGATCTGTAGGCCGTATAAATTATATAACAAAACGTTATAGATTTATTTATTTATCCCCACCGCCAATTGAGTGTTGCAATAAAATCTTCAGCAGAACTTAATACAATTGCTTTGATGGTTCAGGAGAACATCTTCGAATGCTAAAAGAAATACTTTCGATAGAGGAAGATATCGCCACTCAAATCATTCCCCTCAAAATAAATAGTCTCTGCGGCAATAGAAACTCAAGAAATTCTCTTATAAAAATAAGCAATCGCTACCTGGTGAATTGTCTGAAGTTAGAGGTACATTGGTGTTGGTATTAGAGGTACATTGGTGTTGGTATTAGAGGTACATTGATGTTGTTATTAGAGGTACGAGGTACATTGGTGTTGGTATTAGAGGTACATTGGTGTTGGTATTAGAGGTACATTGGTGTCGGTATTAGAAGTACATTGGTGTCGGTATTAGAGGTACATTGGTGTTGGTATTAGAGGTACATTGGTGTCGGTATTAGAGGTACATTGGTGTTGGTATTAGAGGTACATTGGTGTCGGTATTAGAAGTACATTGGTGTCGGTATTAGAGGTACATTGGTGTTGGTATTAGAGGTACATTGGTGTCGGTATTAGAAGTACATTGGTGTCGGTATTAGAAGTACATTAGTGTTGGTATTAGAGGTACATTGGTGTCGGTATTAGAAGTACATTAGTGTTGGTGTTAGAGGTATATTGGTGTTGGTGTTAGAGGTACATTGGTGTTGGTATTAGAGGTACATTGGCGTCGGTATTAGAGGTACATTGGTGTCGGTATTAGAAGTACATTGGTGTCGGTATTAGAAGTACATCAGTGTTGGTGTTAGAGGTACATTGGTGTTGGTATTAGAGGTACATTGGTGTTGGTATTAGAGGTACATTGGCGTCGGTATTAGAGGTACATTGGTGTCGGTATTAGAGGTACATTGGTGTCGGTATTAGAAGTACATTGGTGTCGGTATTTCGCGGCCCATACAATATCAATATTATATTGTGCAATTTCATTTTCCGTTCTCTGAATTGAAAATGAATTGACTGTGTGTGAGCGATATTGATGACTTGTACAATTGTATTGAGCGGATCAGATTCTGCTTCATATTTTATTGTGTAAACCTATTTACAATTTTGAAGTCTTCAGATTTACAAATGTATATCCCGTGGACAGGTAACGCAGTGAAATTGATAATCGCTACATGGGAGAGATGGTTCTAGGTATATTCCACCCCGGTATATTACACCCTGCTAAATTCCACCCCGGTATATTCCACCCCGGTATATTCCACCCTGGTAAATTCCACCCCGGTATATTCCACCCCGGTATATTCCACCCCAGGTCAATCCACCCCGGTATATTCCACCCTGGTATATTCCAACCAAGGTATATTCCACCCAGGTATATTCCACCCCGGTATATTCCACCCCGGTATATTCCAACCTAGGTATATTTCACCCCGGTATATTCCACCCCTGTGACAATGCTCATTTGGGTGACAATAAAAATTTAAATATTTTATTTTTACATTGTCATTTGTTAAATAATTCGTACCGATGAAAAAATAACTCAGATAATACCCTGAGACATTTGGACAATATATAGAGGTAGCTCAAGTCGATTAAATTTTACCCTAATAGAATTAAAAATATTCTTAATACGGTAGTTTATTTAAAAGTTTACGTGTCGAACAAGTTAATATTAATTCCTTTTTAACATGAAACTGCATATGTGCTCCTACAACAATGGTTGGATGAGGTGTGTAAGAGGTTGACTTTCAGAGACAACCCACTCAATGTTTTCGCTCTTTGCTTATAAGTTGCTGTTTTGGATTCTAGAACAAAATTTTCCCGTGGTCAAAATCTCTCAATGTAAAAAGGCAATAACCCCCCAGTCTCAAAACCCTGTGCAATAATCCTCATCTCCCTATCGAAAACCTCCTGGTCAAAAGAAAAAAACGTAAAAAAAGCCTTCGGTCAAAAACCACCACTCTTATAAGAAGTTAAAATACCAAATTCAAAAGGAAATAAGTATAACAATAAGTACTATATGACCTCATATTACAATTAGTATCGCTGTTGTGGCATATTGAAGAAAATCAGCTTGAGATTAAAAATCTAAATACCTCAACTGATAAAGAGCGTTCACACAACCTTTATTCCTGCTATTCTATCACATATGTAGTGATAAATATACATATAGCTTGTGTTTAACCAGCAAAAGGTTTAATTTGATAAAGTGAAAATTCAAGTTACCTAGTATTATATATAATATTAATAAATGACTAATATTAATAACTAACCAAACCTAACCTGAAAAGTGGGGTGGAATTTCCCGGGGTGGAATAAACTTATGGTGGAATATACCAGGGTGGAATATACCGGGGTGGAATTTACCGGGGTGGAATATACGGTGCACCGACAGTTGGGCCCAGGACAATTGGGCCCCGACATTTAGGCCCCGACAGTTAGGCCCCGACAATTGGGCCCGCCGACAATTGGGCCCAGGACAATTGGGCCCAACGACAATTGGGCCCAACGACAATTGGGCCCAACGACAATTGGGCCCCGGACAATTGGGCCCCATGAGAATTGAGCCCACGATAATTGGGCCCCAAAACAATTTAGACCAGAAAAAAATTGGGCAGAAGACACAATGAAGAAATGTTACCATGTTTTTACTAGGGAAGTGACAATATTATCTTTGAAATATGCTTTATATTCTCTAAAAATATGTTTATGTTTTTTTAATTCGATTCATATACTTGATAAGGTATATATTAGCAAGTACCTTAAATCACATTTGGATGCTAATCTCATGTCTCAATGTAATGGAAACCTTTAAAGTCTTTAAATGAGTTGTATTATTTTCAATCATGACATATGGATTCAATGGATCCATCGTCTGACAAAGACTAATATTTGGTAAAAATGGGTAAATTTTTAAAGTTAAACGTTACATTGAACAGTTGTTTTGATAATATGAGATTATGAGAATGCATTTTGTAATAATAATTCATAAACCTCTTCATTATTGAACACTGCACAGTATTCAAATAATTCACGTTAACTTTAATTCAATTTGTATGTTCCAATAATTCCGGCATGTCTCAATTGCCTACATCCTTATTTTCTATTGTTTCATTATCTAAAATAGTTACATTCTTATTTTCTATAGGCTATATTCTAACTCATTTACTTCACAGGAGTTCACTATAGAGGTACTAGCTGTAACTATGAAATTTGTTGCTTACATGACCTATCTCAGAAAAGAAAATTATTGTAGTTTAATAGAATAATAGCATTTATTCATGAAAAGAAATTGTTCTATTAAAAAATAATTTTTTTTCAATACAAGAATATTTTTCATGGGGCCCAATTGTCATGGGGCCCAATTGTTCGGGGCCTAATTGACCTGGGGCCCAATTGTCTTGGACCCAATTGTCGGCGGGCCCAATTGTCGGGGCCCAACTGTCGGGCCACGGAATATACCGGTCACCGGGAGAGATGGGCTAGCTGATGCATTTTTGTAGTTTTTTTTTCAATCAGGAGTTCAACCATTTGCAATAGCTCATTGTAAGACTCAGCATCCATGAGCAAAAAGTTTTTAAGATCCTTTGGGTCGTTATATGACTTAGCTCACGATATAGTTTGGTGTGTTCAAGGGTTGAATGCTTGCTTTCCTCTTCTGCAGAAAGAGAATTAAACGGCCACGGCGATGCCGGTTCAAACTACTATTTATTTAGTTATTTATTTAGTTATTAGTAGACTTATTGTTAATGAGGAAGCTAGATTTGGACTATGGACAAGATTTTGGGATTATGAATATATATAAATTTATATAGACTTTTGTTTTAGACAGTCTTTTCAATAGTTCTGAATGAAGCTTTAAACAGCTTAGTTAATTAAGACGGAATATGGTTCTCTCCGTGAGAATAGAATTTATCTACGGCATAGAATCATAGACCCTTTATTCACTAATGTTTTTTTTTATTTCCAAGCCTAACATTATATAGTTTACTACCCATATATATGTACTGCAATAGCTATAACTCGTAAAATTTATTTGCAGTACGTGCGTTACTGGAGTATATTATTAGTCAGTAAAATTGGTAAGGAATTAAATATCAATTTTATTTTACATCAATCAAACTCTTATATTTTTCCCATCAAGAATTTCAAAACAAAATTGATTGTTTGTTCGTTTTAATTACATTGAAAAAATTGGTCAGAAGGTGTTAGCTTTCAATAGTATTCAGTTTCAATAGATTTGTCAAGATAAACTGTCGATTTTTTTCTGTTGATTGAAAAATGTAGTTCTCGGTATATAAAATCCTTCGAAAGTTGAGATGGAATAGTACACGGGTTGGAAACTTCTCTCTATTGTTCGATAGTATGTTTCGCAGAATGCGGGAAGGTCATATTTTTCTTTGGAATTTATTCATTTATTTATTTATCATCTTCATATTCGCTTAACTGAAATAGTGTTCAACCAAATTGCCTGCAATTTGGTGAAGCGATTGGTCCATGTCCAGTGACCTGCTGCTAGTCTTTTGGGAGTGACCCGGTCAAAGGTCAAGGTCACGGTTATTTATAACTCAAAAAGTATCGAACCATATTGCATGAAACTTTGTGGAACGATTGGTCAATATGCAGGAACCATTTTGATAGATTTTGGGAGTGATCGGGTCAAAGGTCAAAGATCAAGGCCATTTCTAACTCAAAAAATATTCAACCAAATTTTCTGAAATTTGATGGTACAATTGGTCAATAACCAGGAACGATATGGTAGAATTTTGGAAGCGATCCGGTCAAAGCATACCACATTGCATGAAACTTGGTGGGACGATTGGTTAGCAGTTTCCTTAATTTTGGGAGAGAACAGGTCAATGCGGTGGCGAAGGTATGCGCTCTACCGAGTGCACATAATCTACTTCTTTGATACTATTTATAAATTGAAGCATTATTACTCCATTCTTTCAGATTTTTATTAACAAAAAATCAAAGAACGTTTGCATGGTACACTAATACTATGTACTATATTTTGTATGGTTCCTTCAATGTAAATAAAAATGTTTAAAATTAATTTTCCAGTACAACTGATATAAGTCAACTTCGCTTTAAGTCGTCCTTTTATAAAAGCGAGGTCTACTTAAAGCGGCTGCGTGTATTATGGTGTTTTGAAAGCAGATAATTGCAATTTGCTAAAATAAGTAAATTGCACGATTAAGAGATATGTATAATTACATTATAATTTTTTAATGAACTGACAAATGTATATTATAATCCGTGAATAAATTGTTCAATTAAATTATAAATATATTTCATTTGGAATACAATACATGTTAACGAAACATTTGAAAGTGGTCTATGTTCAATTGTAGCTAAGTGATAATATACGCTCAGTAAAAAGCTAGAGTTTTTCCCTATAATAAAATCATTTCTCTTATAATATAACAGTAATCATTTCGCTAATCCAAATGATCATTAATACAAGAATAATATTCCATTAAATTGTATTCCTTCATCTTCTCCCTAAAAGAGAAACTCATTTGGCAATCGAAGGAAACGTGCTAATTAAGGTTTAAAGGATAGAATGATAAAAACACATTCTACTCTCCTTTACTTTTAAGTAATAAATACGTTATTGATTCTTTCAAAATGAGAGGTATTATTAATATACTAGTGTATTTGCCCGTTAAAAATAACGTGTCTTCAATAGTAATTTATTACCCGTTGTTAAGTTATTTTTAGTAAATAAAAATAAAAATTAGAAAATTCCGTATAAAGTGATACTTATTTCATAAATAAATACATTTAGAAATTGAATAAAAACAAAATTTATATATCAAGTCAATATATTCCCGTGCGTATCATAGTTACATTCTTTAGGTTTAATACCCGTCGTGTAAAAGCGGACACCAAAAAAATAAATAAATAAACACACTAAGGAAATTATTAGTATAGATAGAATATGGGCTGCCTCACACTTGCGTTTTAAAAAACGCAGGAAAAAAACTCTTCCTAAAATGTGTTCACACTTGCGTTTTTTTTATCGCTGAAGGAAAAAATTAATGTGATGTTTCCTTCATCGATAAAAAAACGCAAAAAAACAGTTTTTATCCCGCGTTGTTAAAAACGCAAGTGTGAAATGGGCCTAGGCAGTCATTTCATACAACATATTTTTTTCTCGTTATATTGAAGAACGACATATTTTAAAACACTTTATACACTGTGTTTCATTCGAAGCGTCATTTTTAAATTTAGAAAGAACCTAAAATACTTCAAGTCGTATTATGTATACGCTATTTGTTCATAAAGAATGAAATTTTATCACCCTATAAAAATTCGCATTGATCTTCAACCTGAAAGATATTTTCTGAACTTAGGAAGAAATATATCATCTTGCAGTTTACCAAAACACATTCTACTACAACAGTACACCAAGAATTCATGCTTCACCTCAAGTTCAGTAAAAGGGCGGCTAAATCTTACAACAAGAAAAAGTTCACAAGAGTTCGTGATCTTTTCAATGAAACTGGTTCCATCCACAAGAAAAAGCATTGACGTTTCTGATGGAGCAATGTGTATGTGTCCATTGAATTGCAAACAGAATATCGTGTAAAGGTTCTCACTTGCTATTACTTAGATACTTTACTTTCTTATACAGATATTAGATCATTTTTTTTTACAATTCCTACTCACTTTTCTTTACCAATTGACATTTTGAGATTAGAGTTACTACAAGTATATAGTACTATATTATATCTATAATATATTGTCACAACGATTGCTGAAGTATATGAACCTCAGTAACCGCGGGCGGACAGAATGCCTACAGAAAAAATGACTACGGACAAAATTACTTCGGACAAAATGCCTAACGGACAAATTGCCTGACGGGCCAAATGACTAACGGACAAAATGACTAACGGAATAAATATGTTGTAAACTTATTTCCAGTGCGGGAATTGTGGACAAAAAATTACTAATTTCTAATAAGTGTCCGCTTGTCATTTTGTCGGTAGGTATTTTTCCCTAGTACCACAATAACGGTCAAGTATATGTAGTGTATCTCGATCGTTTTATTTACATATGAAGCTCAATCTATAAGCTTCAATAATGAATACAGTATCATTAACCCTCGAGTAGAACTATTTTGCTAAGGAATGCAATGTATTAATATTATAAGCTCCTATAATACTGAGTAATTAGTAGAAGTTTTACGAACCTAATCTTCAGAGTTATATACATATATGTACATATACTGGGACATCACAATACTATTTTTTGATGTCATGAAGGGTTATGTGGGATTATGTGGGATTGTTGTTGTTAATCTCCTGATGTTCTTGGTTGGCACGATTTGCAGAAAAAGTCTAGTTATTCCCATAATAACGACAACTAAGATTTAGTGGGGGAGGTGGATTATATTGTCTTGTGTAATCGACGAATTTCAGCTGTAAATTTCTTTTTGGATGAGCTAGATAAATAAAAGTAATTTATGTTGTAAGAGCTTTTAACTTCCAGCTAAATAAGTAAGTACTTTATTCTGTAACAGTTCCTGACTGCAAGTTAAGTAAGTACTTTATGCTGGAACAACTTATATAACTGCAAGCTAATTAGGTAATTGTACTCTATTTTGTTAGATCTCCTAACTGCAATCTAAGTAAGTAAGTACTTTATACAGTTATATCTCCTAACTGTAAGCTAAGGCATAGTACTTTATGCTGTAATATCTCCTATTACAGTGAGCTAAGTAAGTACTTTATGCTGTAAGAGTTCCCATTACAGCGATTAAAGTAAGTACTTTATGCTGTAATATCTCCTATTACAGTGAGCAAAGTAAGTACTTTATGCTGTAATATCTCCTATTACAGTGAGCTAAGTAAGTACTTTTTATGCTGTAACAACTCCCATTACAGTGAGCTAAGTAAGTACTTTATGCTGTAACAACTCCTATTACAGTGAGCTAAGTAAGTACTTTATGCTGTAACAACTCCTATTACAGTGAGCTAAGTAAGTACTTTATGCTGTAACAACTCCCATTACAGTGAGCTAAGTAAGTACTTTATGCTATAACAACTCCCAATACAGTGAGCTAAGTAAGTACTTTATGCTGTAACAACTCCCATTACAGTGAGTAAAGTAAGTACTTTATGCTGTAACAACTCCCATTACAGTGAGTAAAGTAAGTACTTTATGCTGTAACAACTCCCTTTACAGTGAGCTAAGTAAGTACTTTATGCTGTAACAACTCCCAATACAGTGAGCTAAGTAAGTACTTTATGCTGTAACAACTCCCATTACAGTGAGTAAAGTAAGTACTTTATGCTGTAACAACTCCCAATACAGTGAGCTTAGTAAGTACTTTATGCTGTAACAACTCCCAATACAGTGAGCTAAGTAAGTACTTTTTATGCTGTAACAACTCCCATTACAGTGAGCTAAGTAAGTACTTTATGCTGTAACAACTCCCAATACAGTGAGCTAAGTAAGTACTTTATGCTGTAACAACTCCCATTACAGTGAGCTAAGTAAGTACTTTTTATGCTGTAACAACTCCCATTACAGTGAGCTAAGTAAGTACTTTATGCTGTAACAACTCCTATTACAGTGAGCTAAGTAAGTACTTTATGCTGTAACAACTCCTATTACAGTGAGCTAAGTAAGTACTTTATGCTGTAACAACTCCTATTACAGTGAGCTAAGTAAGTACTTTATGCTGTAACAACTCCTATTACAGTGAGCTAAGTAAGTACTTTATGCTGTAACAACTCCTATTACAGTGAGCTAAGTAAGTACTTTATGCTGTAACACTCGATCTTGACTGCAAACGTAGTAAGTACCTTATGTCATCTTACCCGCTGTTGGTTTTCGTAATCTTCTGAGTTGCTTCATGTCAGATAAACTCTCGCAATCTTCCTAGGATTCAATTAGAATAAACTTTGGTTTGTGGCAGAGAAACGCCGAGAATTTGCAAAGCGGAATGATGATAATTTACATATGATGAGCGGCTATTGCTGACTTGGAACTTCTAATAAAGTTTGCAAAGTTAGAAGAATCTTAGATTATCTTTGGTATTGAAACTGAATTGACAATCAACGATCAAATTTTCTAAGCAAATTATAGATTTCTTATTCATTAATTGGAACATAGAAGTGAGTAATATGTATTCATTTATACAATTTGCTTCGATCATTTTGTCAACTCGAATTGTTACGTAAGTATTGCGACGTACGTCGCAATACTTCTTATTCTATTCGGACATCAGATCGAATGGCTGTCTTCAAGGAGTCTAGATTGGTGTAGGAACGAGTAGAAACTTCCTTATTTAAGTTGGACCATATTGCGAAGTACATAGGATTGATATCAGGAGTTGAGGGTAGCCATTGTTTTGTCCCAAAAGCCCTCGAAGTTATCTTTGCACTAACTTTGGTTCACATTCATCTTGTGGGCTGGTGCTCGGTCTTCAGTGAAGATGAAATTGGTTCCAAGTGATTCAGATAGCCAAGGAAAGACTTTTTCCTGCAATAAAGTTGACTTAGATTCCTTCATCGATGACGATCAAAGAGGATTCGGTCCATCTGATGCAACGGCAGCCCTTAACGTCCAGAGCACAGGCTTTTGGCGTCTGGATTCAAATTAAGATCCTCCTACTCGATTAGACTCTGCATTGAGGATATGGAGATAACCATCTGATCCGCAATTTTTTGGCACTCCTTGCGGATTTCGGTCAATAATCTTGTCACACTCAACAATATCAGACAAGAATTTATATGTAAATATCTGAAATGAATTCAACTAATCCTTTCTCTGTGTGTAGAACTAAGGTCTGTGATCATTATTCTGCAAACCGCATACAAATCGGTTCAGTATATATTGTATTATTTGCTTTTAAAGTTTTTTAATACTCTGTGAGCACTAACTGAGCGAATCACTAAACTGACGCTGAGAATAAAGATTGTACATCCTTTGTTTTGACTGTAAATTTAGATTTTCAACTAAAAATGCGTTTTTGGCCTTAGTTTTAGAAAATAATTGTTTCATTAAGTATATAAACGTTTATTAGAATGTTCATTAAAAGTTTATCCGATTTTATACCTTTAAACGAATATTAAATAGATTTATTAAACCTTATACCTAGTTCATAGTTGACAATCAAAACAAATGGTGTACATTCTTCTTCTTCTGACTGAAAATTAGAAAGTCGGAAGTAAAATAGGTTTTGTAGAGTTTTGATTATAAAAATCTTTAAAAGCTTATAAAATTAAAAATATGTTATCAAATTTAGGTGAACAAGTTATATGTAGATCTTTTTGAGAATATTATATGCATATAGAATAAATGAAACGGTTCATTTATTTATATTCTATTTATATTCTTATAGCCTTATTTTGTGAAATACTATGAATAATAATAAAAAGTCCTATTCTTAAAATCTACCTTGCTATTTTATCTTTAAATATCATTTGGTGTTTTTTCACGTTTTAGCTTGTATATAAATTCCAATATTTATGATATACCATTTCCTCCCCTCGACAGAAGTATGTAGATATATATGACTGAGGGGATATCGCTAAACTATTGGAAATTTGATGTGTACAATGAACATTTTGGAACGCTTATTTTATAAATAGAATTCATTAATGGGAAAATATTGTCTTTTAAAAAAAAAAAAAAAAAAAAAATTAATCTTATGAAAAAATAATAAACTAATTCAAAGCTACAATCTTACATTTAAAAAATCTAATTAAACCAATATTCTTTAAATTTTTATTTACCTTAATGAGATCATTTGAATATAACAAATATTTGATGTAGGGTAGTTGTAGAATGGTTCATTTTGATGATATATTTCTATTCACCCTTCCAATTGAAATATTGTTTAGATTTCAAACTACGTAGCATACATATTGTCAGCGTCAGCTGCACATGCACCATCTCGTCCCCTCGACTACAACTATTTGGGTGAGTAAATGTATTTCGCTTTTTGACGTCCCTCTCTAGAGATGGTAATCGTATTAGTGACTGAATGCAAGTAATTAACAGAGGGATTGCAAAAAGAAAAGGGGAAAAGAAGACAATGTGCACCTATTGGTATACAACATACCGTGCTGTCTTTTACTTGCGACTCTGGGAACCGATATTCGATTCAATTCGAAAGAATTAAGGAGAGAAAGATCAGGATTTTCATGATTTATTGTTGACCGTTTATTCCAATTTGGAAATGTCTCTTTTATTTCAATTTAACATCTACAGATTTAATTACAAAAATTTCGTACACCTGCAACATCAAAAATAAGTTGACAGCTGTGAAAATTTAAAATATTTTTATGTGAAAAATAAGTTTACTTACTGAAAAATGATTTGAAATAAAATCCAATATTTAAATATTTCTCCTTTTATAACTTTTCATATTATTTAAATTTAATATTTAAATATATGGCTGAGAATTTATAAATTTTTAAACTACATGAACGAAATTGTTCCTTCATAGTTCATTAACAAATAAGCATACGTATTTCTCGGTACCTAATTATATTCTATCCTTACTTCAAAGACTTTGTCATTACATATATACTGAGTATATTCCTTATAATTAAATAAAAGATATTTTTAAATGAGCCTCACACGTACACATTTCCCTTTGAACTATTTTATCTATTATATTACATTACTTTTTTAATGAAATACATATGCACATATTGTATGTGTTTTAATTACTACGTTCTTTCTATTCATAATTCAGTTGCTCTATGAAGACTATGATAATAATAACCAAGATTTATTATTGAATGTCTTATTAATAGTTTAAAACATATTCATTTATTCAATTCATATTACGATACACATAAATTTTATCTAAAAATTTTCATCAAAGTATGAACAAAACATGAATAAGCACATAAATAGAACATAAACATAATACATTTTATAGTTTTAATTAAAAACTTGACACGTTTTGGGAAGACACCGAGGCATTATAAATATTAATATCATTATTATTAATAATACGTACAAGATCAATCAATGATAAGACACAAAACTTGCAGGTCAAAATAGGATTAAGATCAAATAGGAAAGTAACACAGGCAACTTTTCTAACATCAATGGTACCTACTAAAGCAAAAAGTTTTAACTATGTTGCAATTTTCCCAGCCGTGTGTCAGGTCATTGCAATCACCTTCTGAAAGTTTGGGTGATTACCAATAAAATAATAGCTTCGTATAAAATAGTTAAAACATGTTTCAAATTGCGAATAAGATTGGTTGCATCAATATATTTAATTTTCAACTATTGAATTTCTGGATTGAATTTGCAGCAAAACTAGATTGTGTTGAATGAAATGATTTCTATTTGTGAATATAGTTATACAATACAAACTAAACTTGAAAGCCATCTTTCTTTTAAATTGCTCCTGAAATATTTCCTCCCTATCCGTTTCTTCGACGGTAAAAACATCTTCAAGATCCAAAATAAATATTCGAAACATTCCGTCGCTACAAATTCCTGTACCATCTGAATAACTAGAATGAGATACACCCTTTAACAAGAATCAAATTAGATCTTGCTACTCAAAGAGAATTCTAATTCTGCTTTAATATTTCATACTGTGCTACTTTTGAGGAGATACAAATCTAATTTGTCTTCAGCGCTCAAAATCATACACCAAGAATTTAATTCACTTAATGGATGAGAAACTCAAACTTGGACTAAATTTTTGAAAGAACTTTCTGGCGAGGTTTTCAAAGCAGTTCTCCACTTTGAAAAGTTTATCCTTTTTGGTGTAATTGAATTTTACATCCAATGTTAATTTGTAAGATAGAGATCACAAACAAGTTGCTTAAAATGGTTCATATGAACAAAATGTTGCTTGCTTGGATGTGAAATGGGAATGAAAATGTTCTTGAATATTGTTATTATGAATGTTGTAAAAAAAACATAAATTGTTCCACGAATCCTTCGTGTTTCTTTGTAACAAATTGGTATTTAATTTAATTTTATAAGCACTATCGTTGAATTAGTGCAATTTTAGTCAAGTTCAGCTATGCATATATTCTAGATTTTTTGTTTTATTTATCATTTTAAATATCGAAATACTTTAGTGAACTACATTAACAACATCATGTGCTTCAATTGAATAATTGGAACTCAATTTTGTTTATGATATAATCCTATTAACATTATACTGTAGAACTCCTAATAATGAAATTCTGTATAGTGAATGTAGTGTCCTGAGTAAGGAAATAGCCTCTATAGTGAACAAATTTTCTTAGTCTGCCATGAAGATTCGTTTTCTGAAACGAATGGCCATTTTATGGAAATATACTGAAGAAACTGTTCACTATACACTATACAAGCTACATCCTTACTCATAAATCAACATTCACTATACAGGACTTCACCATAGAGGAGTTTTACTGTATCTTACAAGTGATAGTATATTTTCCCCTCTTGTTTGCCCTCCTGTTGAGTAACTGTAAGAGTATATCCACTAACATTTCGCCAGCAGACTCTGTTGGTATAAATTAGGTTAGATGAGACACACTGACTTCAATTTAGCTCTGAGATGTTACCAGCTGATTTGGAGGCAGGGAAATTGATAGCAGTGACAGCTATTTGAAATTGCTATTCAAAATTACTGTTTACGATAGTTATTTAAAATTGCCATTTAAAATTGATATAGAAACATATTGTTTAAAATAGCGGTTTAAAATTACTATTTAAAATAGCTCTTCAGAATAACTTTAAAATAGTTAAATTACTATTTATAATAACAAGTATAAGTTAGTTATCGAATCAACTAATATCATTCGTTAGTATATTATGTGGAATCAACCAATTAGTCTATTCGAATATGATTAAAAAAGCGAAAGAAGGTTAACTGAAATAATAATTTTGATTGCTGCTGCAGTTTTAAAAAATATTGATGAAAATATATTAATTTATGTTTAAACCCTGTTTCGTGTTTCGGTAATCATATATAGTCACTTACACTAAGTATGAAAACCTATTTTGTCTAACGATAAAGGGTTAATTATATATAAAAACACGTTATTGTACCATTTCATTTAGATAAAATATATATAGAAGTGATTCAATATGATTTAGGGACAACTGCCATACGACAAACTGCCATGCGGACAACTGCCAAACAACAAACTTCCATACGGACAACTGCCAAACAACAAACTTCCATACGGACAACTGCCAAACAACAAACTTCCATACGGACAACTGCCAAAGTGGACAACTGCCAAACAACAAACTGTCATACGGACAACTGCCATAAAGAAAACTGCCATACGGACAACTGCGGTACGGACTTAACTGCCATGCGGACAACTGTCATGCATGCAATATATTGTAACCTAAATCTTTCATTAATTAAATCTAAAAAAAATATTATGAAATTGTTAATCGTATTGTTCGAAAGCGAAAAATTAATATTGATGGTAAATTCATAATTGAAATTTGAAATAATACTAATTTTTGTATAGGTCATTTTCTTTTAAATTTATTCTTTTTATCCTACAACTAATCAAATGTTTGACAAAGAGATTAAAATCTGTCGATGCAAAACTTTCTGTTCAAACAATTAAAAGAATACAACGACTAATAAAAACAAAAGCTTTGCATGTTAAAATATCCAGTTTAATTTAATTAATTAAAATTTTGGTTTGTCGTGTAACTACATTGGAGAAATGAAATTAAGTTTTAACATTTTGAATACTCGTAATGGCTGAATTTTTGATTAGTGGGAAGTGAATAGGAAAAAAATCAAACATCAAAGTTATCAAGAAATATGTTTTTTTTTTCTAACTAAAATTTTGACAATGAAATCAAAAGGAATTGAACATAGAAATAAAATAGATACAATTTTTGTTTTCAGTTAGCGCCAAAGTTATGGTTTTACAAACAGAAATATTAATAAACCAATATATAATATATATATGGCCTGTGTTAATTTTGACCAAAGCTCAAGTTTGTTTGAAGAATAATTTTCTAATCGACATAACAATAAATGAATTATAAATCCCAGCTTCTTTAAAGTAATTGACTTATAATTATTTCGTGAATATCTGCATATTTTAGCCCCATATGTATTCTCTCACTCTTTATATTTATTTGGCTTCAGGGCAGAAACTCAATTTTTATTTACGTTTATCAATAACATTTGTAGTTAATTGATTATTGAACTGGCGGTGATAAAAAATGATAAGGAATTTTCACAGGCATATTGCATTAAAATTTTATTAAAAAGTGGTTATACATTCTATATTATTCATCTTAGATTAGAGTATTAAATATGATAGTGACATGAAATATAGAGGCTAATAATTATATCTTCTGTAAAATGGCAATTAATGGTTGACAAAATCTATAATGCACTATATCTGTTATCCGTTCTTGTCTAGATAATAAATGTGTGTAATAAACGTTTATAAATATATAATAAACAAATCAGTTGCATTGGAGAGTATGTTAACCTATTATGGTTAACATACTCGGATCCGTTTTCATACTTAGTTAAAGTTACTAAACATGATTACAAGAACGATAAAGTGTTATTATTATTCTAAAGATATTCATAGATAGGGGATTAAGTACAGTTAGGTTTTTAGGAGCAGTTTTCAGTCAAATATTAGACAATTTTAGCGACTGTGTAAAATACCATTCTTTTTTAAGTATCATAACACTTTGTTATATACTATTTCAATTTCATAACACTATAAGTGTTTATTATTCTTTTTTAATTCTCTATAACTGTATAGCAATACTGTTTTAATTCTCTAACGCTGTATTAGATACTATTTCAATATTTGAAAATTATGATGTAATTTTAGCTAATTGCTTATAGTTGAAATAGGATAATTTTAGAAGTAAAAAATGTAAAGTTAATAAAAGATAAGTGTGAAAACCTATCCCTCAAAGGCCATTGGAATTGTAAAAATATTTTTTCTCCTCTCATTCCCTCCTATATTTTCAGTAAAAATCGCAGTCTTCCCTATTCTGTATTAGTTTGGATGAGGGTGTACTCGTACTCTTCCCTATTCTGTAATAGTTTGGATGAGGTCTTTCTCGCACTCTTCCCTATTCTGTATTAGTTTGGATTAGGTCATACTCGCACTCTTCCCTATTCTGCAATAGCTTGGAAGAGGTCCTTTTCGCACTCTTCCCTATTCTTTATTAGTTTGGATGAGGTCCTTCTCGCACTCTTCCCTATTCTTTATTAGTTTGGATGAGGTCATTCTTGCACTCTTCCCTATTCTGCAATAGTTTGGATGAGGTCGGACTCGCCCTCTTCCCTATTCTGTAATAGTTTGGATGAGGTCATTCTCGCACTCTTCCCTATTCTGCAATAGTTTGGATGAGGTCATACTCGCACTCTTCCCTATTCTTTATTAGTTTGTATGAGGTCATTCTCGCATTCTTCCCTATTCTGCAATAGTTTGGATGAGGTCGGACTCGCCCTCTTCCCTATTCTGTAATAGTTTGGATGAGGTCATACTCGCACTCTTCCTTATTCTTTATTAGTTTGTATGAGGTCATACTCGCACTCTTCCCTATTCTGTAATAGTTTGGATGAGGTCATACTCGCACTCTTCTCTATTCTGTATTAGTTTGGATGAGGTCATACTCGCACTCTTCCTTATTCTTTATTAGTTTGTATGAGGTCATACTCGCACTCTTCTCTATTCTGTATTAGTTTGGATGAGGTCGTACTCGCACTCTTCCCTATTCTGTATTAGTTTGGATGAGGTCGTACTCGCACTCTTCCCTATTCTTTATTAGTTTGGATGAGGTCACACTCGCACTCTTCCTTATTCTGTAATAGTTTGGATGAGGTCGGACTCGCCCTATTCCCTATTCTGTAATAGGTTGGATGAGGTTATACTCGCACTCTTCCCTATTCTGTATTAGTTTGGATGAGGTCGTACTCGCACTCTTCCCTATTCTTTATTAGTTTGGATGAGGTCGGTATTATTGATTCACATATACAGGTAACATATTTTTGATAGGAATATAAGATATTAATGTATGGTTCTTGATGATAACATTTAATTAATTTATATTCTGTTTGAAGTATTCCTGTTACAATAAATAACATTACACAGTGTGCGATGTCATTTTCTTGCTCAATATGTACTGTTATGAAGAATTAATAAGAAATGCTATTGCTAGATCTTCCCCTCCACAACTGATGTAATAACAAGGCCATAATAATACTATATATCCTGTTTATTGGGCAATAGAGATTTTTTTCCATTCGGATCCTTTCTTCGCAGCGATTATCATTCTTTGCCGACTTCGATTACAAATAAATTTAGGCCAAAAATTTATCGAACCATTTGTGTTTCTTGTATTATTTGTAGTAAATACTAGCTATGTTGGTAACCAATTCAACTCCGTAAGCAATGTAAGCTATGGCTTTGTTTACAGTTGAAAAGCTAGTGTCTAATATTGGAAATAAACACAAATAGATGGAACTATATTAACATGGATGATAATTTATTGTTATATGCATTGAAAAATATTGATATTTATGGATGAATAAAAATAGAAACATGATAAATAAGATCCAATTTTATCTTGTACCATAATACTAATGAGCATGTTTTATTATAAAAATTATTGGCGGGGATATTTTAGTTTATGATGTTTATAATGCTTTTTTATATTACATTATAAAAACTTGAGCACTGAAAATATGATTGATATTAAAAATTAAAGTATAATTATATATACTAACATTTAAATTATTCCATAAAAACTCTATAATGTAATCCTCTATAGTGAATGTAGAGTTCTGAGTAAGGAAGTATCCTGTATAGTGAACACATTTTCTTTAGTCTGCCATGAAATAACCATTACTTTTCTAAAAGAGATGGCCCTTCTTGGCAGACTAAAGAAAATTTGTTCACTATAGAGGCTGCTTTCTTACTCAGGACTACATTCACAACACATGACTTCATTATAGATGAGTCGTACTGTATACCAATATCCTATAGAGGTATTTGATTGTCTCAATTGTGTACCGTTTAGACTCTCTGCCTCTCCTTGAATTGAGACTTGATTCACTTCGTTAGCTTCGGCCGAATAGGTATCAGAATATGTTGATAGTACTAAATTGAGCAACATGTATCTGTGGTATATTATTTGTAATACTAGTGTACTATCCCGATAAAAATAACGGGTTTTTAGTGGAAATTGAATTTTGATTCAATAAATTTTCGGAAAATTTTGAGTTTTATAAAAAAAAATTCTTGAGCGTGATGGATTTATATATATATTTATATTAATGCAGCAGGTATTGAACGATAGGTGGCATTGGTTTTCGGTTGATTTGATGGATTTTCGTTCAAAATTTCTGTATTGGCTTTTAATATTATTTGGAGAGGTACGTAAGATAATTTTTGATAACCAGTGGATAATAATTTTTTCATTGCAATATTTCGCTTTATTCCTCAAAGCATCTTCAGGCATTGTGCAGTCACTGTAATTAAGAGAAATATATACATTAAAACTACAAATCTATCTAAATACACCTTTAAAATACAGTTTCTGACATTTATTTCCTTTATTAATCCTACTATTAAATATAAAATTTGAGTATTTAAAATAAAGAGTTTATTAGGGGTTGTTAAAATTAGTTGTATACTGTGTCACCTATTGGGAATCTATGTGCTAAAATAATTAAAACAAGAAAACACACTCAGATTATTATAGTGAAAAAGTTAAAACTGGATGGGACATACCTTGTAGCTATGACTGCACTAATAAAAGTAGTTAAACATGAAGGATGCGACCTAATTGTAGGCATTTGTTTGTAGTTTTGAAAGGTATCTGACAAGGAAC
>CANNZV010000208.1:0-110043 GCA_947561585.1 Caprella mutica
AAAGATGAATAAAAATGGAAGACTAAACAAAATATTTTCTTTATTTTTGAAATTAATTAATTAATTATAGCTACAGGGTATTTCATTTTTCAGAACTTTAAATATCAGGAGTTCTCCTGTTTCATGAAATAGAACTAATATACTAGCTATACAGTATATAGATGCATAGAAACTTATGAATATTTTTGTGGAAGACTAAACTAAATATGTTCACTACGGAAGCGTAAATTCACTATACAGGAGTTTCACACTATCAGAGAAAAGAGTCACTGTGATGATGTACTATCAGAGAAAAGAGTCACTGTGATGATGTACTATCAGAGAAAAGAGTCACTGTGATGATGTACTATCAGAGAAAAGAGTCACTGTGATGATGTACTATCAGAGAAAAGAGTCACTGTGATGATGTACTATCAGAGAAAAGAGTCACTGTGATGATGTACTATCAGAGAAAAGAGTCACTGTGATGATGTACTATCAGAGAAAAGAGTCACTGTGATGATGTACTATCAGAGAAAAGATTCACTGTGATGATGTACTATCAGAGAAAAGAGTCATTGTGATGATGTACTATCAGAGAAAAGAGTCATTGTGATGATGTACTATCAGAGAAAAGTCATTGTGATGATGTACTATCAGAGAAAAGAGTCACTGTGATTATGTACTATCAGAGAAAAGAGTCATTGTGATGATGTACTATCAGAGAAAAGAGTCACTGTGATGATGTACTATCAGAGAAAAGAGTCACTGTGATGTTGTACTATCAGAGAAAAAGTCACTGATGATGTTAATTCCATAACAACAACAGTTTTCTAATTTCCTACAATTTATAAAATTAATAAACTTGTCTTTTTATACTTTTGAATAAATTCACAATATATATAAGGAAAATTGTGAAAATTTCTCTTTTATAATATGTAATTAATAAACTATGAAGACATTAAATCTCTTCCATGACTGCAAATAACAAAAGTAAAATATTTATCGATCTGACATTTGATAGTTCTTCTCTACTGTGTAAGATTTAGTTACCTGCTTTAACCATTCAAGCCACTTATCATCAACATTAAGATCAAAATGCTCTTCTTCAAATACCTTAACTACACATTTCTGCTTGAAATGAACACTCTTTAGCAAAGAACGGCAGATGTTATTATCAAGAAATATTTTAGCTTCATATAGTCTTACAGATAAATATTCACTAGCATATCTTAAAAACAACAACACTGCTTCCTTGCCAAAACCTTTTCCTCTTGCACTCTTCTCGGCAATCATCATTGATAGTTCACCTGTCTGCATTTCAGGCGTTTCACCGTTTAAGAACAGATTGATATCACCAACCATTGCCGCTACATCATCTTTCTGCTGTTCATAGATATCTTTATCAAGTACAATAAATGTTAACTTCTCTTCATCACAAGACCAAGATAGTTGCATTTCATACTCTTGTTCAAGTGTGAGTGGTTCAGAAGCAGTCAGTTTACGTAATTCTTCGCACTTCATCCATTCATTGTACTTTTTGACGTGATGTGTCCTATAAGGGACAAGGACAACCTTCTCTCCAATAATCTTTGTTGTTCCATTCAGTTTCATTGTAGATATCTGTGAATAATATATAAATATGTAAATACATCTTATGTAGCTCATAATGGTTTCAGAAAAGTAATTTTCTTCAATTTTACTACTCATAATTAGCTAATATCTATGAGCAGCTAGCTATATAAAATGTTATGTTCAATGTTGCAGATAAGTGGTTTCTTACCTTATTTTAAATCCTTATTGTATTATTAGTTTTTAAAAGAAGTTTATTCAAAAGTTCTTTACAATATAGATTCACTAATAATATTTTTGTGAAAAAAAAAACTACAGCCAGCTGTTGAAAAACTAGATAACAGTTAAACCTATGAAATTAACAAAACATTAATGTTATTTTTTTTAGGAAATTATAAACTCTCTTTCATTCAATTATGGTAACATAGGAATGAATAGCTAAATATCCACCGACTTTGTCAGAATATTATTTTCAATGAAATAAAATTCCACCGACAAGTCAGTAGAATTTACCATGAAATACAGTCTCAGTCTGGCAAATACAGACTGGGCTCAAGCCTCAAGGAGTCAAGACTATATTTTTATGCAAAACGCATATTGTTACAACTCTAGATACCTATTACAGTAGCAATGGTAAAAATTCTGAGCCAGAATAATTTGGGTCATTTTTTGAAGATTTCAAGCCAAAATTAACATGGGAATAGGGTCAAGCAGGTAAATTGCGGCACACTAACTAACTGCGGCCTCTACAACAGAAACATCATGGCTTCAAAACACAAGTTAAAAATTTAAATTAATAAATTATAGCATGCCTGCGCTTCTTTTAATAGCTAATATCCCATTTTAATTTAATTTCGGTTCAGAATGTTTTAGAGACTCTCTTGATACGGCCGCAATTAAAAATAAAAGGGCCGCAATTTACCTGCGTGACCCTATAGGAATTAATTCAAAATTTTAAGCCAATTAGACATATCTGAGTTTTGACCTTTTAAAATCTAAGCCAATTAATTGGCTTTAATTGACATACTCTGTAACATATGGTGAAAGAGTTATTGCCTGAATCGGCCATGTTTATTGTTAATTGTTTTAAAGTGTGCCGTGTGGCCAGTCTGCAGAATATGGGAGATATTTGGGATATTCTCTCCGAACACTTCTGAATTAATCCCTATATTTACATTAATTTTTCTACAAACAGAATAGAGGATCTCTACGAACACTTGACCACTTTTTACAGACTGGCCGTGTGGCAGGAAAGTCGCCAGTTTAGTGAGAAGATGGATCCAGATCGCCACATTTAAAATACTTTAAAGGAGAAATTTGACTTTGTAGAGAAGATTTTCCACTTGCAAACATCCTTATGCTTCATGCCTGATGCATGTGTATTTTTAGAAACTTTTTTTAAGAGTGATTTACTTGTTATTTACAGATTTTCTAACTTAATTAACCCCTTAAGAAACGCCAATATAAGGGCGACTTTGTCCATACTTTAAAACATGGTGCAGCCAGAATCGGACTTCTTTTTTTAATGCCAAAACAGATACGGACTGTTCAGGGCAAGATATTTCCAAAACTGGTGGACAAATTTCAGAGAAACTGTCAGAAGATGTTACCAGAGACTCCTTCTTGATAAAAAACATGTTTGATAATGGATACATGCAGTGGTATTTACGTAATAGGACTTTTCAACCCTTTTTTGTTTTGTATCAAAACTGGCACGGTCTGTTCAGGACACGATTTTTCCAAAAACTGGTGGATAAATTTCAGCGAAACTGTCAGGAAATGTTACCAAGGACTCCTTGATAAAAAAAAGTTTGGTAACCGATACATGCAGTAGTATTTAAATGAGTCGGAAATGACAGGCGTTTTAAATGTTTTCAGGTCATTTCAGGTCTTTACCCCGTGCCCCTGAGTCATCCGCAGTGTGGCACTAAAATTTCATGTCACAAAAATCTAAAAGGTGGAAAAGCATGGTGTTTTCTGCAAGCTTAATGTTATTCCTACCGGAAACTTAATTGCGCAATATTTCGTAAACGAAGCATTTCCACAACAAATGATATTTTATGAAAAACGTCTTTAAATGGCTCCTTTTACCTATCAAGATATCGAAAATCGGAAGCGGACCTAAAGTACAATTTAACCCAAGCTTATCTCAATGATTCTCAATTTGAGATCATGGTCCAGTCTAGGATCCTAACTATTGGAGAATGTTCTGCAGATGATTTCTAATAGAACACTCCTCCATCAGTTCTTGCAATCTGACATCCGTTTTGACTGTAAATAGACAATACTACGTTCCTTTGACCTCAGAAAATTAGTTATTTAGATTTGCTCTCCTTCACCTTTTGTCAGACTTCAAATACCTAGCGCACATTGATGACGTCATATGAAAACAAACAAGACTCATTATAAGGGTTGTGACAATATGCACAAGAATATCATAGACGAAACAAAAGAAAATGGTATTAATTACAGTAAAATACTATATACTGCTGGTTTAGAACGATTCAATAGTGTTAGTACAACCCTAGCATATAAGAAATATCACTCGCTTCAATTGTAAAATACTAATTAGGTACCTATTAGGCATTCATTTTATTTATCACCCTATACCTATATAGCTACTACCTAGCATAACCTAGGTAATGCACTGTTTGTGTTTGGAAGTTGGTTGCAAGAAAAATATTACGCTTCAACAATTAAAATAAGATTTATTTTTTTGACCAAAATAATTGTAATAAAAATCTGGAAATCATAAAAAATCCGGTTTCCTAACATAAAAAAATCTGGGAACCAAACTGAAATTCAGCTAGGCTAATAGAAAATTAACAAATCTGGATCACAAAAAAAAATAAATTCGGAAAATTTTAAAATAACTGAAAGTTTATGGGTAGTCAGTAATTTTTGATTATCAAGCGTTATTATTCGAGGTTCAAAAATATTGTAAAAAAATGTCAGACCAACAGTACGACTGTACGAGTTATAACAATTTATAGGTAGTGTTGAGCGGTAGGACGTCCAACTTGTCCGAACGAACGCAGCATAACTCAAGGAAGTATTACTAGCTGAAATGAATAAAAAAAATATTTTATCAAATTTAGTATGAGTTTAACGTCTGCTTCGACATCAAGGCCATATCGCTGACGTCAAAAGGAAATTGAATACAAGGGACTAGAAGAAGCAGTCCGATAGGAAAGTTAATGTGGAACTCCATGAAAAGTCACCTACCACCAGTCAGTGATAAGCTCATGATTGCAAAAAAGCTACTCCGTGAATGCAGTCATTTACAAAGGAATGTGACTAAAAGGGACACAAGTACCGGTGGCTGCACTCATCGATTGAAGAGGTGATAGTAAATGAAGCCTAAGAGTCTACCTAACACAAAATCTAAGACCTCGTAGTTGAAGAGCATAACCCTAGCGCTATCCTCTAAAACTGCAAGTAGCGTTAAAAAATAATAAACATGGTAAAACTGATGAAAGACAATTAATTCATAATCCAAATTACAACAGTTCGGGGCCAAAGGCACACCACCCTCTTCTCTTCCATTTCAGTTTCAGGATAGTAATTGTTCGAAAGAAATTATTATGGATTCAATTGAAAATAAATGCTGCTATTATAATTTTTTATTGTCTGTACAAAAAATACAAGATGTGATTTGAAATTAAAGAGTTCGATACAAAATTGTCAACATACGCATACAGTAAATGTTGGCACATTAATCAACATAAAATACAACATTCCATATTTCAAAATAAAGAGAAGTATAAAAAAAAAGAGTTAAAGCTAGTTATATATAATATATATATAAGAATCTAAAATATTCGAGGAAATGGTTGCACTCATGAGTTTAATATCTACAGACAATATCGAATGGGGGAGGGGGGCACTCTAGGCTAAATTCTGAATTATCGGAGGGTTCCACATTTTCGATCATAAAAAAATAAGAAATACCATTTTACATTTACGGGTATCCATGAAGACTGCTGGTAAAATATACGTTGAATAACAATAAATAATAATTATATATTTTTTCTCTTTTATGATCGAAAATATAGAGCTGTCCAAGAGCTCGGAATTTACCCTAGTTATTAAATAGGGAATCTCTCAATATTTGAATCCATTTAAAGAGGGATTTTTCCTGATGAAAAAAGTGAGGATTGGGTTACTTTAACAGACAAAAAAGTGTCTTTAAATTGTGCTTTAACCAATTAATTCAAACTATCAATAATTAGATTGTCTATTTGATGACACGGTAGAACTATTAAATCTACTTGAAAGCAGGAGAATGCTTAAAAACTAACAAGAATTACATGTTTTACTTACAAATATGTACAAAGTTTTCAGTCTACTCTAAGATATATTTGCTTACTATAATATTCTACACTAAATTGTCCTTTTTACGATAAGTTACACTGTAACTAAATACTAGAGAAGAAGTCATTCAGAAATAGAGTGAGAGGAAAAGGTCAACAGTCTACCAATGTGAATTAAATTTAAATGATTACCACTCTAGGACTAAAAAGCTATAGAACAGTAGTCCGCTGCTATGGTCGTAGCAGTCAGACTATTGTTTTATTGTAGCCTGACTGACTGTTTATTATACAATAGCACAATAGTCTGCTGCTATGGTATACAATAGCACAATAGTCTGCTGCTATGGTATACAATAGCACAATAGTCTGCTGCTATGGTATACAATAGCACAATAGTCTGCTGCTATGGTATACAATAGCACAATAGTCTGCTGCTATGGTATACAATAGCACAATAGTCTGCTGCTATGGTATACAATAGCACAATAGTCTGCTGCTGTGGTATACAATAGCACAATAGTCTGCTGCTATGGTATACAATAGCACAATAGTCTGCTGCTGTGGTATACAATAGCACAATAGTCTGCTGCTATGGTATACAATAGCACAATAGTCTGCTGCTGTGGTATACAATAGCACAATAGTCTGACTGTTATACAATAACAACTATAACAATATCAAGTGCAATAACAATGTAAAGGTGAATAAGGTCATAGTATGTAATGAAAATAAACGACAAATAATATCCAAAAAGAAATATAACTATTTAAATAATGTTCACTTTTATTTAGCTTAAATCCTCGGGGCTGAAGCAGTGACTAGTCTTACAATACACTATACAATTTATGCTCTTTCTACCATAAACTATAATTTAGAGGGGTACTCAGATCGGGTAAGTTCTTAATTATCGGTCAGTTCCACATTTTCGGACTCATAAGAAAAAACGATAATAAAAATTATTTCACTAGGATTGGTAGAGTAAAAAAAAAGTTATTATTATTATATCGTTTTCTTTGTCATATGACCGAAAATGTGGAACTGACCGATAATTCAGAACTAACCCTAGTAAAATAGCTGAACAATATCAAAGGAAAACTACACTTCTATAAGATCTAAGTAAAAAAAACTATATTAAGAAAGCATGGTAATACTTGGCCATAGATTTAAACTATACAACACCATACATATTAAGCTAGCGATAGAACAAATACTATGGAAAGTATAGTTAGGACTATTAAATAATTAGGCTGGGGTAACTTCAGAGTTTTCGGACGGCTCCATATCTTCGAAACCATAAGAAACAAATTTATACAATTTAACACTTTACCTAGTTATTTTAATTTGTATCCATAATACCAGTAGGTATCATGGATACAAATTCAATGTCAATTTTAGTAGGGGTTTAACGTCCGCTTCAGCCAAGATACAAATTAAAATAATGAGGTAAAATCTCCTATTATATCATTTTCTTATATGTCCGAAAATATGGAGTTGTTCGATGACTCGGAACTTACCCTAAATATATGAAAAAACGTCTAGTAACTTTTACTCTACTCATATCAGAGATTATGAAGTTTAATTTAATGGTAAAAGTACCAAAGCTAACAATATATAGATATTACAGATGTAGTTATTAATATTATATGCAATATATAAGTTAGAGATTAAAAATCTATGCAAATAATCTAACGAGGTTTTTTGAAGTTCCGAAGTACTCTATTGAAGAGTACAATAGGTATTGTTATTTCTGTACAATAGGTATTGTTATTCCTTCACAATAGGTATTGTTATTCCTATACAATAGTACAATAGGTATTATTATCCCTACTGAGGAATAATAACCAACAACCTAACTTTTGACTTACAAATCATTGGCATTTAGATTTTTTTAGTGAGCAGGGCAAGATATATAGGGGAACATTGAGTAGCTACAGGCCGCTTAACAGGACCATGCATGTAAAATCGTATTAAACGGCTGATAATAAATTTAATAATCATGCTAATCCAAAGATTTCTGTTCAATAAACTGCACTGTGGTCGCTCTAGAAAAGGTCGCATTAAGCGGAATGTTGGAAACTCTCAAAAAGACACAAGGAGTGAATTTCTCGCTATAAATATTATAAAAGAAAGAACTAACGCAGCGGGAAATATTTGTAATACCGCTACCTATTACTTTAAATGGTGGGGCAACGAACAACATTATGCTTACATAGGGGTAGGGCGAGTTACAAGATATCGGACAGTTCCACGCTTTCGATCATATCTTAATTGGTATCTGCAATACTTGCAAGTATCATGGATACCAATTAAATTTTTAATATAGCTATTTCCAATATGATCGGAAATGTGGAGCTGTCCGATAATTTGTAATTTACCCTGAGATGAGCGGTGTTTAAAAGAGTCCCTTTTTCTTCTTGGTTTTCTCTTTGCCGTCCACTTGCCTGGAAAAGAAATAAAGATAAGTTACACTTGGGAAAAAGCATATCAATTAACATAAGAAATTCTAATTGAGAAAATTCACATAGATTACTAATCATTTTTTTTCTTCACCCAGTAGGTATAGATTAATTAATTCTTGCTTATTAGATTACATATAAAAGAATGAAAAGTGAGGCGAGTTACGAATTACTGAACAGTTTCACAATTTCGATCATATAGGAATAAATACATTAAATAATCCTTACATTAATTGGTATCCATGATACCTGCAGGTATCATGGATACCAATTAAAAATAAGGATTGAATAATGTATACTTTCTTGTATGATCGAAGATGTGGACACGTTCAATAATTGGTAACTTGCCTCAATATAATATATAAGCCATTGTTAAATAATAAAGAAATCATTTGAAACCCAAGGTGAAAGCAGAGAAAAATGCATAGAAATTCATCACAAGACAGCTAAATTAACTTAATTTTCACTTTAGATGATAGATAGTAACTATCTTCTTAAACAAAAGAAACAAATGGAAAATATTTTAGGGAGAGAAAAGATTTATGCCTTTATGGTATAGGGTAAGTTACGAATTATCAGTCGGTTCTACATCTTCGGTCATATAAGATAAACAATATAAGAATTATTATTTTTAATAATAACAATTTTTATGTCGTGTTTTCTTATGTCCGAAGATGTACTTGACTGACCGACAATTCATAACTTACCCTATATTTAAAATAGAGGAAAGCTCAGTCAGTTGATATTGTGATTGGACTGAAGATATCTAACACTAGAAACTATTAAATAGTTACTATTAAATAGTCAGTCTATACTATTTAGCACCATGCAAATAGTAATAGGGTTTGTTAAGTTGAACACAACGTTAAGGAAGTAGCACTATCGGGTAAGCGACGAGTTATTGGTCTGTTCCACATTATCGAACATATAAAGAATATAAATTAGTTCTTACATGATCGAAAACGTGGAACCATTCGATAACTCGTAACTGACCCTACACACGAAGTTGTTCGATAATAGGGTCTGTTCGTTAACCAAGTGTTCACCCTAGGACAGCTGAAAGGCAAATGTACACCGTGTCACATGATATTAAATACAGAACTTCGATATCAACCTTAAAAACTGGAAGTCCGCAGAGGTGATCTGAAACATTTCATCTATTTCATAAACTTAAATAAATTAATTTATTTTTAATTAATTGACTTATTTAATGATTAATAAATTGATTTTTTGGAACAAAAGGTAAGGTAAGTTACAAATTGTTGTGAAACGCATCTTCGGTCACAAAAGAAAAATACAATACATAAATCATTATTTTATATCTTCTCTTTATATGACCGAAGATGTGAAATGGACCGACAATTCGTAACTCAGACTAATATCACACAGACGTCAAAGGAAACTAAATACAAGGGACTTTTATGAAGCAGTGGGACAGGAAAGTGGATCCATGATCATCAAAAGTCATTCAGTGACAGTGGGTAAGGCTGCAGAAAAGCTACTCCGTGAGTGCAGTCAATTGTCAATGTCAAGCAACAGTGACTGCACTCACAGATGGAAGAGGAAAATGAAGAGGTGATAGTAAATGAAGTCAACGAGACTACCTAACAAATAGTCTATTAAATTCTATACGAATTAATGATATTTAATAATGAACAGAATAGCAAATACTGCATGCTATTCATTTCTCCATTAAAATGAAAATGACACTAAATTAGTGGTAATGAGTGGACTTTAGATCCTAAAGGTTGCCAAGTAGCTAATAGTGGAATAAGAAAGTGCGAAACCACACATCAATTAAATAAATAAGGACCCAATCAGAAGATAAAGCTAGGGTAAGCTCCGACTTATTGGACGGTTCCACATTTTCGATCATATCAGATTTTTTATAAATCAACATTTTAATTTTTAAGGCTATGTCACACAGGAGTTTTTGCAGGGCATTTGTATCTATGTTAATAGCAGGGGGGTGTCACACGACGCTTTTACAGCTTTTTCTCTCGTTTTCAACACCAGTCCTCGGTTGTTAATGCAACTTCAGGAACGCCAGAGTGTGTCACATGAGCGCTTTTACGGCGTCTTCAACGCATGTGCGACTTCATGATACAATTCATCCAGCTTGTGGAAGTTGGTACTAGTATACTTTATCTGGTACTTCGAATCTCATTCATAAAAGATTAAACTTCATTGAAATAAGAACCGTTTAAAAAAATGATGAAATACATGGCATAGCTGATGAAGCTCAATTTTTTTTCGAATGAGCTCTTTTATATAACCCTCAAGTATCAGGACCTTTTTGAGAATAGAGCAACTGAGATAATCTTGTTAATATGTAGCAAACTGTGTACTTCCAACTGTCGGCACTAGAAACGCCGATACCATGTCAGACGAGCGTTTCCACAGCGTTTTCAACGCTCCACAAGCGTCACTTTTCTAACGCTCATCTGACGTGGTCTCTGCGTTTGTAACGCCAGGCGTTGAAAACGCTACAAAAACGCTTGTGTGACATGGCCTTAAACGTGTTATTATAATTGGTATCCATGATAACTGCAGGTATCATGAATGCAAGGTATCCACGATACCTGCAGGTATCATAGATACCAATCATAATAACGAGTTCAATCAAATATCTCCCCACAATGAATATATTTTAATGGTTGTATTTAGATAATTTTTTTAAATAGTAACCAATTGGAATTTTCATGTGATAATTGTTTAAATAGTTCACTCATGATAGTGAAAGGATAGTCAAGCAAGTGCCTGCTGAATCACATAGCGAAAGGTAGGAAGGTGAGTACCGCTAATCACTGCTGTCTACACCTCGTTAGTCCTTTGTAATCGCTTAGAGTGCTCGACACACTGCTTCTCGTATAGAATTGGCTAGAGTTAGGGGTGCTTCTGTGAGACAAGAGGGACTGCAGTCAGAGAAAGAGAACCAATTACCAGAAACTACGCCAAACACCCGTATCATTGACGTTGAACGTATAAAAATAAAAGGGACTTTGAAGAAGTAGTCAGAGAGAAAAGAGACAGACTCATGAAAAATAGAATAACGGAAAATGTGTTCGATATTTGGATTTTCGCGTATTTTCATTGAAATTGTATTATAGCTATCTCCTAAACTCTATTGACGTAAACAAAAGGGACTTTGAAGAAGTAGGCAGAGAGAGAAAAATAGACTATAATAAAAACATAATTAATATCTAGTCCTGTAAATGTGGTAGATATTTGGATTTTCACGTAGTTATTTTCTTTGAGATGAATTTATATCGCCTAACGCTAGGTAGATATAATATATATTGATATTAAGTAAAATATGTTAGGAAACTAGGGTAAGTTACGAGTTACCGGACAGTTTCACACTTTCGATCATAGATGAAAAATATCTATCCTAATAATACCAGTAGAGTTTTTTATTTATTTGGTGTCTGCTTTTACTCAACGGGTATTAAACTTGAAGAATGTAACTATGATACACACGGGAATATATTGACTTGGTATTTAAATTCCCCTGTTTTTATTCAATGTTTAAATGTATTTTATCTATAAAATAAATTAGACTATGCAGAAAATTTAATTTTAATTGAATTCATTAGAAGTAGCCAACCTAATAACGGGTAATAAATTGGTATTGATGATGACCTGATATTTTTAACGGGAAAGTACACTAGTATATACATAATTTAACATTTTAAGTCATTATTTTGAACGATATATTCTCATTTGGTCAAAAATGTGGAACTGTCCTGATTTACCATAATAAAGTTCAACAATTAATATTACCGATATAACAACTAGTCATTTAAAAACACATACACAATAATTCGATACCTGTTAATCAGTCAAAAATACTCATAGTTTGGTGTTAGTAAACTGCGTAGTTTATAAAAATTATATATAGCTACCTTCTATGTGCCATTTGCTACCAGAAGGAAATAATTATTATATTAAGCTGAACTAACAGAATATATAAAAAAAAAACATAAAACTCTTTGAAAGGGAATAGGGTAAGCTACGAATTATCAGTCAGTTTCACATCTTCGGTCTAGGATGCCAATTAAAATAAAATAATTACCATTATTATAGTTTTTTTTATATATAGTTTTTTTCTTATATGACCGAAGATGCGAAACCGACTGATCGATAATTCATAAGTTAGCTACCCTACATAAATTAAAGAGTTGACTCTTGACTTAAACTCATTTTTTTTTGTTTACTGAAAAATGAAAATTTTCTCTAGCTACTTAAAAGTATACTTTTAAAATATCGTCTATAAAAAATACTCCTCATTTAAAAAATAGACAATATTTTTCAATTAACTCGCAACTCACTCTTTGCTGATACTCTCCAGACTCCTCCTTCTGAGGTCCTCTAGCGTGACTCCATGGGCTGCCTCCCACTGTCTCTTCTCCTTCTCAAATCTGCTCCTCTCCTCCTCCAGCTCAGATATGTCGCTCTTCAACTTGCTCCTCATTTGGTCGTTGCGACGCTCCAACTGTAAGCGAGAACAGGGATGAATTGGTGAACGAGTGATAGTGAACAAGTTCAAGTAACAGTACATAAAAATAATAATAGCTATATTAAAATAATAGTACATAAAATATGAATCAAAATAAGGGTAAGATCCAAGACATCGAACTGTTCCACAATTACGATCATGTAAGAAAAATATCTAATCATTATTATCCTATATTTTTAATTTGGTTTCCATGATACCTGCAGGACGCAGGTACATGGAAACCAAATTAAGAAAATAATATAATAATAATATATTTTTTTTTCATTATGATCGAGAAAGTATAACTGTGCGATAACTCGGAACTCGTTCTTTCCTCAATAACTCACATCTGTCTCTAGTTCTGTGAGTTTTGCCATCTTCTCCTTGACTTTCATCTCAAAGACCTGCTCCATCTCACTCTCCATCTTCTGCATTCTGGAGCTGTGCTCCTTCTTCTCCTCCTCCATCATAGCAAGGGGATTCCTGGGGTAGAGGAGTCGTTAGAACACAATGGCAAAGGAATGTAGCTAGGTACTTACAAAATGCATGACGGTCGGTTAAGATAATTCGTAACTTGAGGCATATTCTTAATTATAGGCCTGTTTCTCATTTTCGGTCATATAGGAAAAAATGATATAATAATAATTATTTCACTAGGATTGGTAGAGTAAAAACAACCAATCTTATAAACAACAACCTGGGTTGGTTGTTTTTACTCAACCAATCCTAGTGAAATAATTATTTTTAAATCGTTTTTTCTTAAATCTATGACCGAAAATGTGGAACCGACCGATAATTAAGAACTTACCCTATTCTATGCCAACTTTAACAACAAATATTGCTCATTCATTGTAGCATTCACCCATTTTAACAGCTATGAATAGTTACTACCATCTAATAGGTAAATAGTGAGACAGTGAATATAGAGTCCTAAGTCAAGTAAGAGAACTAACCTGTATAGTGAACAAATTTTCTTTAGTCTGCCCTGAATGGTCATCAGTTTTAGAAAACTTTAGCTATTCAGTGGCAGATAAATAAAATTTGTTCACTATACGTGGTAGTTCTCTTACTCGGGACTCTACTTTCCTTATAGAGGCGTTCCACTGTATTTAAAATTTATATATTAGCTAACGCTTTATTGTTCTTGTGGTCATATCTAGTCACTTGAACTGAGTGTGACTGGTTTGGTAAAGGCTAAAAACTTTCATTTCATAAAATGCAGCATATTGAATATGATAAACATGTAACATAGAGAGTATGAAAAAATGATTAAACTTTGCATCATATTCTGAAGAAATGGGAACATCAAGACAGCAGAGCAACACTAGCTACTAATGTAAAATAATAGAGATAGAAAAGAATGATTTGGATGAGTGATGGGTGAGAAATGATACACTAAGTCAAGAGAAAATAGGGTTACTTAGTCAAGAGAAAATAGGGTTACTTAGTCAAGGGAACATAAGGTTAAAATTAGTCAAGAGGAAATAAGGTTAACTAGTCAAGAAAACATAGGGTTACTTAGTGAAAAGAAAATAGGGTTACTTAGTCAAGGGAACATCTCACTACATTAGTCAATAGAAGACAGTCAAGACACCCCACTACATTAGTCAAGAGCATTCAAAGGTACTTAGTCAAGAGAAGACACCCCACTACATTAGTCAAGAGCATTTAAAGGTACTAAGTCAAGAGAAGACACCCCACTACATTAGTCAAGAGCATTTAAAGGTACTTAGTCAAGAGAAGACACCCCACTACATTAGTCAAGAGCATTTAAAGGTACTAAGTCAAGAGAAGACACCCCACTACATTAGTCAAGAGCATTTAAAGGTACTTAGTCAAGAGAAGACACCCCACTACATTAGTCAAGAGCATTTAAAGGTACTTAGTCAAGAGAAGGCACCCCACTACATTAGTCAAGAGCATTTAAAGGTACTAAGTCAAGAGAAGACACCCCACTACACTAGTCAAGACTGCAAACAGTTAGGTACAACACCCTGTGACATGTCAACTCACCGGCCACTGTTTTGTTTCCTTAAGAGTGTTTGCAACAGATCAGGAACAGGTTAGTGAATCAGAATGACTGTGAACTTTATTAACAATATGAAATAGACCCTACAAGCCAAGGCTAGGGTATATATGCAAAGCAATGGAAGAATGAGCATGAGAGAAAGAACATTAAAAGTAAAAAAAGCATAAGATCTTGATAGCTAACTAATAATTAAGTCTACGTTTAGTAAAAATCTATGCATCATTATATATCAAACAATTGACAATGAAGCTCATTCAAAAGTAAATTGCAAAATATTGAACATAGTTAGTTGCATTGAAAACAACTGAGGCTGTGACAAAGCGCTGTATCTATGATACGAGTTAGGTATAAGCGCTGTATCTATGATACGAGTTAGGTATAAGCGCTGTATCTATGATACGAGTTAGGTATAAGCGCTGTATCTCTGATACGAGTTAGGTATAAGCGCTGTATCTATGATACGAGTTAGGTATAAGCACTGTATCTATGATACGAGTTAGGTATAAGCGCTGTATCTATGATACGAGTTAGGTATAAGCGCTGTATCTATGATACGAGTTAGGTATAAGCGCTGTATCTATGATACGAGTTAGGTATAAGCGCTGTATCTATGATACGAGTTAGGTATAAGCGCTGTATCTATGATACGAGTTAGGTATAAGCGCTGTATCTATGATACGAGTTAGGTATAAGCGCTGTATCTATGATACGAGTTAGGTATAAGCGCTGTATCTATGATACGAGTTAGGTATAAGCGCTGTATCTACGATACGAGTTAGATACACTAGATCATCACCACTCACTTATTAGCGGATTTGCCCTTATTTTCTGTGGTGGAACCTCCAGCCAGTTTGCGACACCTGGAACAGAATAATGGGTTAAAAGATAAAAATAGCGCTCAAAAGCAAAAACCTCTCATCTTACCTCTACATCTTTCAAAGCAAATTACATAAGTTTGAATTAATTACTTAATAAAGAAAGATGTAGAAAACAATAAATTGTGATAGCTTTCTTATCACAAAGAAAAACAATTAGTTATCAAATATTGATAACTAGATTATAGTTCATAAAGGACTTTTATTGGCATTTAAAGAAGATAAGGTTGACTGACTAGTTAGGAATTGAACCACCTGACTAGTTGGGTACCAAACCACCTGACTAGTTGGGAACCAAACCACATGACTAGTTGGGAACCAAACCACATGACTAGTTAGGTACCAAACCACATGACTAGTTAGGTACCAAACCACCAGACTAGTTAGGTACCAAACCACCAGACTAGTTAGGTACCAAACCACCTGACTAGTTAGGTACCAAACCACCTGACTAGTTAGGTGCCAAACCACCTGACTAGTTAGGTACCAAACCACCAGACTAGTTAGGTACCAAACCACCTGACTAGTTAGGTGCCAAACTACCTGACTAGTTAGGTACCAAACCACCAGACTAGTTAGGTACCAAACCACCAGACTAGTTAGGTACCAAACCACCAGACTAGTTAGGTACCAAACCACATGACTAGTTAGGTACCAAACCACCAGACTAGTTCCGTTAGTTACCTGTAGTTCTCGTAGTGTACACTAGATGTCACTTCTTTCAAGTCTTGCATGTGAGTGCGCAGTAACAAATTGCGCAGTGGGATGAAATCACAGTGGGCCAGATTCTCAACTGAAATAAATGTTAGGAGTTAGTGAAATTAAATATGAAAAATTATATCACTTCTTGCATTAGTTGAATAGAATTAAATGACTGATAACAGATATAGGGTAAGTTCTGAGTTATCAGACAGTTCCACATTTTCGATCATATAAGAAGAATTAAACATTTAAACTTTATTTTCTCATTTAAACTGGTTGGAATAAAATGAAACTGGTTAATTTTTTTTTGGTAACGAGGTAGCTATCGGCTGTTGTGTCATATCGACTAGGATAAGTTCCGCATTATCGGAACTCCGAAGTATTAAAATAATAGATATTATATATTTTTTCTAATGTGACCGAAAATGGGGAACTGACCGATAATTCAGAACTTACCTAATTGAGTAGCTATTTACCCTGACAATAAATTACAGATTATTCTCACCTTCAACGAAGCCCCATGGGTACTTCCTGCCCCGGATCTTTTTGCCGCCCTCAGTCTCAGACACCATGTTAGACCCCACCACAGCGAAGGGAACCCTCTGCTTCAGTTTGGTGGAGGTGGGGTCTGTCTCGTCCTCTGGGAACTCGTAAATCTTAATCTTGTGCTGCTGGATTTCGTTAATAATCTGAAGAAAGAAGACATTTAGTAAATAGCTGGAAAATAGAAATGTATTGAATTGCTGCCAAATGAAATGTAGGGTAAATTACGAATTATTGGTCAGTTTCACATCTTCGGTCATAGGATAAAAAACGATATTATAATTGTTATTTTATTTCCATTTTGATTGGTATCCATGATACCTGCAGGTATCATGGATACCAATTAAAATTAAATAGCAATTATAATATTGTTTTTTCATATATGACCGAAGATGTGAAACTGACCAATAATTCGTAATTTACCCTATTGAATATCGGCCAAATAAAATGTTTAGAAAAACTATCCCAAGCGTGCGTGCCTCACTAGCCTCACCTGTTTTTTGAAGTGAGTGCACTCCTCAGGAGTGAGTGTGTCTGCCTTGGATATCACTGGGATGATGTTCACTTTGTCGTGCAGGCGCCGCATGAACTCAATGTCCAGGGGCTTCAGGCCGTGACCAGAAGGGGCTATGAAGTACAGGCAGGTGTGCACCTGTCAACAAAACATAAGAAATTCTTTGTTGAAAAAAATTTAATGTTAAAAAATATCTTTTATTAAAATAAAAACATTTAGTATTACTAATTTTCATCTATTAGCTACATAGTTAGATTCATCCATTTAATTTTTTATACTATTAATAATATTTATTATAACAATAATTTTGAATAATGATATTATCTCTTCAACAAAAACGTTACAACTTACACAAAGGAAAATTATGAGTTATTGGACGGTTCCACATTTTGATCATAAAGGAAAAAAGTATATTATACAAGAAAAGTATATGATAACTCAGACTTTACCCATCACTCACCCTATTATCTGAGATGGTTTTCCTATTACCCATCACTCACCCTATTATCTGAGATGGTTTTCCTATTACCCCATCACTCACCCTATTATCTGAGATGGTTTTCCTATTACCCCATCACTCACCCTATTATCTGAGATGGTTTTCCTATTACCCATCACTCACCCTATTATCTGAGATGGTTTTCCTATTACCCCATCACTCACCCTATTATCTGAGATGGTTTTCCTATTACCCCATCACTCACCCTATTATCTGAGATGGTTTTCCTATTACCCATCACTCACCCTATTATCTGAGATGGTTTTCCTATTACCCCATCACTCACCCTATTATCTGAGATGGTTTTCCTATTACCCCATCACTCACCCTATTATCTGAGATGGTTTTCCTATTACCCATCACTCACCCTATTATCTGAGATGGTTTTCCTATTACCCATCACTCACCCTATTATCTGAGATGGTTTTCCTATTACCCCATCACTCACCCTATTATCTGAGATGGTTTTCCTATTACCCATCACTCACCCTATTATCTGAGATGGTTTTCCTATTACCCCATCACTCACCCTATTATCTGAGATGGTTTTCCTATTACCCCATCACTCACCCTATTATCTGAGATGGTTTTCCTATTACCCCATCACTCACCCTATTATCTGAGATGGTTTTCCTATTACCCCATCACTCACCCTATTATCTGAGATGGTTTTCCTATTACCCCATCACTCACCCTATTATCTGAGATGGTTTTCCTATTACCCCATCACTCACCCTATTATCTGAGATGGTTTTCCTATTACCCCATCACTCACCCTATTATCTGAGATGGTTTTCCTATTACCCCATCACTCACCCTATTATCTGAGATGGTTTTCCTATTACCCCATCACTCACCCTATTATCTGAGATGGTTTTCCTATTACCCCATCACTCACCCTATTATCTGAGATGGTTTTCCTATTACCCCATCACTCACCCTATTATCTGAGATGGTTTTCCTATTACCCCATCACTCACCCTATTATCTGAGATGGTTTTCCTATTACCCATCACTCACCCTATTATCTGAGATGGTTTTCCTATTAACTTTAGACTCTGCATTGAGGTACTCCTCGTACTTAGTCTCGACATAGTCAATAACAGGCTGCCAACTGGAAAAAAAGAACATTTTTAGACTTTTTAGAGTTGGAGCATATTTTAAAAATTGCTACAAACATATTTTTAAAATTTAATAACAGTGGATCTTTTTTGGAATTAGGGCACATTGTATTGGCCGATTAATTTGCAAAGAATAAACAGATACAGGTATCATATATACAAGGCTACGACATATTGATTGAGAATGCTAAATAAATTATCCGTCTGTTTAAACCATCAACATGCAAACAATATTTGAACTAGCAAGAGAAGTGCATACAAAAGAAGAAGCAGTGAAATATTTACAAGAAAGAGGTATTCTACATAAAGAACGATTCTGCGAAAATGGACATTATATGAGATTGTGCCTATCTTCTTTTCCACCTTATTGGCGTGTAACAAAGAGGGCGACAGACTGAAAAGGGGCTTAAGAAACTTGCCATTAGAAACTATTGTATATATGATACCTGCATCTGTTTATTCTTATTTATTCAATGTGCCCTAATTCCAAAAAAGATCCATAACATTTTCTAAATATTAAATAACATTTTTTAAAATTTAATAACATTTTCTAAAAAAATAACGTTAAATAAAGAATTGAGAGAATGCCTAAATTCAGTCAGTCGGTAGGATAAAATCACACAATGTAATAAACTGTAGCTACCATAGCAAGCATAATCACCAGACTCACCAATCTGAGTTATCAACTGCGTCTCCAAAGCCTGGGGTGTCTACCACAGTGAGCATCAAGTTAACACCATTCTCCTTGAGGAGAACTTTAGTGGTTTCCACCTGTAGAACATATGGAAGATGGGAACATGATCATCATTAATTAACATAATTATTAGCTGCTTTACCATGCTTAATAGCTATTTATTATTATAATAAATTATTATTGGTAGGCTAGATACTCGATGTTTGTTAATAGCTATAAGGGGACTGTGGTTATTTTAGTTGGTATCCATGATACTTGCAGGTATCATGGATACCAATTGAAGTAACCACCGTCTCCTTATATCAAAAATAATAAAATAAAGTTACCAATAATAGCTAAGTTGCAGTGTTAATTTCCTCACCTGTACAGTTTTTTTGACTCGGTGTGAAGGGCCAGGGTACTCATTGGAGTAAATATCAGATAGGAACATACTGTTGATGAGGGTGCTCTTACCCAGACCACTTTCGCCTGGGGTGGAGAAAAGGGGAAATTAAATGGGGAAAAAAGGGAAAGGAGAAATAAAATGGAGAAAAGGAAGTTAGAATGACACTTTAGCAGTCACTGCAGGGATAAATAAAGTAAAATAATAGAATGAGGGAAGTAATGAAATTAAAAAATCTTCAATTTTTATGAGGATAGACTATCTTTCAAAATTTGAACGTTTTGTGAAATGAATAAAGGAAAAAAATGATTTAGTTTATTTAAATTCATATACAGAGTTTACTTTCAAGAAGCATTAATTTGTTATAAATATATATTAATAAGCATTTGTAACTCTATTATAAATTCATTAGCCTTACCACAAATATCAATGGGGTAAGTTCCGAATTATCAATTTATCGGTCAGTACTACATCTTCGGTCATATAAGAAAAAAACAATATAAAAATGTTAATATTACACAGTGCTACCTAACAATTTTTATATTGTTTTTTCCTATATGACCGAAGATGTAGCACTGACCGATAATTCGGAACTTACCCTATACTACATGAAAGATGGTTTTCTCAGAATGATTAATACAAAGTATATACAAAATAATCTTTCTAATGCGTAATCAAAACACTAGAAAAACTCTTAATGGGAACAATGAAAGTGATTACTCAGCAATAACAACAACAAGAACAAAATGGAGACACTAGTTTGTTCAATAACAATAAATCGGTTGAGTAAACACTAGCAATGAACTAGAAGATATAAGCTGCTTTATATTATATTGGGGAGAGGCACATTGTAGCTACAGGGTGAACCACACAAACAAATATAATATACTAACTTTACGTATTTTAATCTTCTTTAATAATATAATAACTTTACAAAATATTAAAGTATATAGCTAATTGACATGCTTACATATTAGCTAACATATTTTTAGTTCAATGCAGAAATTTTACTCGATGTTTTAATTTGTATCCATGATACCTGCAGGTATCATGGATACAAATTAAAATAACGAGTCAAATTTCAGCATCCAACTAAAAAAAAAAAGATGTAAAATGTGTAAGGGGAGCATATTATATACTTATTTCTGTTGATTAAACAATACTGATAATGTTAAACTTTAAAATAATAAACATGTTAATAAGTTAAACATGTCAAGTTATATACTCTAACAGAGAGTGTTTCAGTTTTTGTAAGTCACAATGTCTATTTCGCCAGCTAGGCAATCGAATAAAGATAACTAACTACTAAAATAAGTCAAATATCTAGTGATAAAATTGTCACTGTGATATAATATTTAATAGCTATTTTATAGTCTATCTATGGATGGGAATTTTTTTACATATAGCTATTGATATGTAAGTATCACTTAATTATAATTATAGAATTTACAGAGATTGACAATATATATTCGTTAGATATCAGGATATATATTCGTTAGATATCAGGATATATATTCGTTAGATATCAGGATATATTTTCGTTAGATATCAGGATATATTTTCGTTAGATATCAGGATATATATTCGTTAGATATCAGGATATATATTAGTTAGATATCAGGATATATATTCGTTAGATATCAGGATATATTTTCGTTAGATATCAGGATATATTTTCGTTAGATATCAGGATATATATTCGTTAGATATCAGGATATATATTCGTTAGATATCAGGATATATATTCGTTAGATATCAGGATATATATTCGTTAGATATCAGGATATATTTTCGTTAGATATCAGGATATATTTTCGTTAGATATCAGGATATATTTTCGTTAGATATCAGGATATATATTCGTTAGATATCAGGATATATATTCGTTAGATATCAGGATATATTTTCGTTAGATATCAGGATATATTTTCAAGCCCTTTTTCCCCTAGAAAATTCTTAGCAAAGTTTCTACCAGAGGGAAGTAAGAAGGAATCAACTCATACGGTCCGATGAACATTCTGATAACTTTATTCAATTTTCTACGAAACGAGAGGATATCCATGGAATATTGCGCTAAAATATTAATAAAGATGGACTTTTTTCAGTTTAGAAAAAAATTAAATATTTTTCTATTTGGAATTGCGAAGATTATTAGCTATTGAACTAGGCATTCATTTCTGAAGAAAATAGTTGAAAATTCCAAGTCATTTCAACTTGGCTGATTGAAGAGAGTCAGCTGTAAAGTTTGATAGAAAAAATGGGAGGGGGGAGGAGTCCTTCCCTCTCCTGGAGGACTAATTTAAAAGGCGAAGTAAGTTCGTAAGAGTTCATTAAAAAGAAAATATAAATAAGAACTAAGCAGTTATTTATCCTAATAACAGTCATAAGTAGATACGGTATGAATTATAAATGTGAGAAATTATGATGTGAAATTTTAAACAATAAATTAAATTACTATGATATTTAAGTAACCCTTGTATTCTAATTACCCAAGTATTCAAATTACCCTAGTATTTAAATTACCCTAGTATCTAAATTAACCTAGTATTTACTATTTAAATTACCCTAGTATTTAAATAACTTTCGTATAGGAAATTTAACTAACTATTCCATTTTAGCTCACATGACCACTCAACATTCACCATTTCAGTGAATTGTCCACAATAATAATATGGACGAACGCTCAGGTAAATTACAGGTAACTAACGGGAGTAAATACAGTGATTACGTATCAACTGATACAGTGAGCCATCACAGTGACTCTTTAGAATCACTGTGACTCTTACCAGTCACTGCTAGAGAGTCATATTCATACCGTGAGTCTATTAAAGTATGGACAGCACTGGTAATAACCTTATGCAAACACGTGAAAAAATATATAGCTATTGTACAGTGCATCCACCAAAAATGTATCCACTGTCACTGAGTAGAAGTATTATGTAGAATTCATTAATTATTCTACGTATCCTTGGTACCAATATATTATGCATATTATGGTAGAATGATGAATATGTAGAATCATGCATATTCAACCGCAGGGAATACATTTTAGGTGCACACACTGTATAAATAAAGAAGAAATAAGTTTCCAGTCATCAGACAGTTTCACAAGTTCGATCAAATAAGAAAGAATATATAATTTTAAATTATAAATCATTATTAATTATTATAAGTGAACTACTAGTTAAGATAAAAGAATTGAAGGATCTTTTAACAATACATTCCAGTGCGTATCATGGATACATTCTTCATGTTCATGATCTATCCTAATAAAATAATACCTATAAACGTTTTTATTTATTTAACAATTAATAAATTATTATTAAGTTTCTATTTGAGCTTGACATAAATTATAAATTTACTATCGTTCTTAAAAAGCGGATTCAAAATAAATAATAAATGAAACAGACGACGGGAATTATTGGGATAGAATTTTTCGTACATGATCGAAAATGTGGAAGCGTGCGATAACTCGAAACTTACCCTACTGACAGTAAATAAAGTATGGATAATAAGCTATCACCAAGGTCTAAGTTTCAACATCGACTTAAATATGCTAACTTTAGCTACCTATTTAACATAGCGCAATGTCATTCTAAACACAAACCAGTGCCATTTCTAGAGCTTTCCATTAGGCCTGGTGGGGGGTGTTAATAAATAGCGCTATGGGGGGAAAGATTGGGGGGGGGGGGGAGGGGGTAGTGATCGATAGGTAAGCACGTAGGGGGAGCTTTGTGGATTAGACCACATATTGCTGACACAGCTATATTAAAAGAAATTATCGATATGATAAGAAAACTTTAGTCCTATACTAGTGTAAGTTACGAATTATCGGTCAGTTTCACATCTTCGGTCATATAAGAGAAAAAAAACAGTATTGGTATAAATATAATGATTATTATATTGTTTTTCCTTATATGACCGACAATTCGTAACTTACACTCGGTCAAAAATGATCTAATATTACTATCTATGAATAAAAGAAGTATTTTCAGATATAAGGCAAAGTAACATTATCAGGTGCGAATTAAATAACGCATGGAAATTCCAGTAGGTCATTTAAAAAAAATCTCTGTTCGAATCCTAAAATCTACGTTCGAAACTTCGAATCCTCTCCAAACCTCAATCAGTTCAACTCACCTACAACCATCAGGAAGAATTCGAATCCTTAAACCTGTGTTCGAATCCTGTCTGAATCTCTCTATAACCCGCCCACAACTATCAGGGAGAATTCGAATCCTTAAACCTGTGTTCGAATCCTGTCTAAATCTCTCAATAACTCACCTACGACCCTCAGGGAGAATTCGAATCCTTAAACCTGTGTTCGAATCCTGTCTGAATCTCTCTATAACTCACCTATAACCATCAGGGAGAATTCGAATCCTTAAACCTGTGTTCGAATCCTGTCTAAATCTCTCAATAACTCACCTACGACCATCAGGGAGAATTCGAATCCTTAAACCTGTGTTCGAATCCTGTCTGAATCTCTCAACAACTCACCTACAACCATCAGGGAGAATTCGAATCCTTTCTTGACAGCTTTCCTGTAGACCTGGTTAGGCAGATTAGCAAAGCCAACGTAACCGTCCACTTCCCTCTGTCGCCTGAACGCTTCCTTCGCATTGGTCTTCTGCAAAGCAACAACAACTAAAACAACTGAACATCAAGGCTGATATACTATATAAACACCTTTCCTGAACATAGGATAAGAAATGAGTTACCGGATGGTTCCACATTATCGATCATATAAGAATTTTTTTTAATTCAACTCGCAATTCAAATTGGTATCCATGATACCTACAAATATACATGATATCTGTAGGTATCATGGATACCAATTAAAATAAAATGACCAGGGTATCCTATGGAGTTAAATAATAATTATATAAAAAAATTCTTACGTGATCGATAATGTGGAACCGTCCGATAACACAGAACTCATTATTTATTGATCTTGAAAACTAAACAGCCATCACGACCAGGAAATTCACAGTGTTTGGGAAATGAGAAATATTTTATTCGACGATATTAAATATTTCGAGCAAATTTGTTATCTCGTTCTGAATTTTGAGATGAACAAGTTCTAGAACACGTTCAAAAAAAATCAAACATCATCCAATAATGAATTTCAAATTGTTTAATGTTTTGTTCTATAAAGTATAGATGGTTATTCAAATTCTGAACTAAAAAATGTGGATAAATTTAGTCGAAGTTGATACACAGGAATAAATAATCATCAATCACATAATTAAAAATAGCGAGTAGATATAGGGTACATTTCAAGTTATCGGACACCTCCACATTTTCGATCATAAAAACCAAAACCTGAAATAATTAAAATAAATCAAAAAATAATTGAAGACTTTTTTCATTATGATCGAAAATGTGGAACTGTTCGATAACTCGTAACTTACCCTAAATAACCACATGCACCACAATACTGACACACATACAAGATATAGAATAATAATTGCAGTATAGCTATTACCTATTTTAATCAATTAAATATTTGTGAAGAGATAATTAAATAGGCTTTTTAAATGCACTACTATAATATGCACCATCGAAAAGATTACGCAATCACACAAAAATGTATTATAATAAATTTTCAATTATATAATATACGATGCTTGGCAATCAGAATAAAATAGAAATAATGTAAAAATGCATTGGAAAAAGAAAAGAAAAATACAGTCCAAATATCTAAAAATTATAATTACTTGCATGAGTGCCCGTAACCGCAAATTACGTGAAATAACTAATTACTATAGGGTAAGTTCTTAATTATCGGTCAGTACTACATCTTCGGTCATATAAGAAAAAACGTTTTTCTTATATGTCCGAAGATGTAGAACTTAACCTAGTGCTTAGAAGGTGAATGTTCATTAATTATTATAGGTGAGTGTTCAATCAATAACTAAAAATGCAGTCAAACTACTAATAATGCAGATTTTGGAGAGGTAATTTCAACTCGAGATGCATAGTTATCTCAACTGGTATAATACACATCAAGTGAATGAAGTTAATACCATTAAAACATTGTAGGGTAACTTCAGAGTTATCGTACGGTTCCACATTTTCTACCATATGAATAAAAGACATATAATGATTATCAACCAACTTTCATTAATTGGTTGCTGTATAATCTTTCATTTTATGATCGAAAATGTGGAGTATATCGATAACTCAGAACTTGCCCCAGTAGTCGCTATCACTGCAATACACATCTAAAGCCCTTAAGCAGTACCATACACTACACGCAATCATTCACTAGTGTTTGTACTAAATACCACAGTCAGGGAAGGGAAAATCCTGAGAAAAGGGTCAGACAACCCTGAAATAGGGTCTTATAAACCTGAAATCGGGTTAATCACCCTGAAATCGCTCGTTTGCGACAACGTTGCCATAACTCAAAAATAGCTATTTAAATTAAAATTCCAAAAAACAATAGGAGGAAAATATTTGAAACATCAAATAGGCCTCTAAATTTTATAGAAGTAGAAATAATTATATCTTTACTAATTCAAATATTATTTAAATTCTTATATATTTTGAAATTGTGAAATTTATATAATATTGTTAGGACATTTAGCTTCTCTAGCGGTCAATTTTTGAGCTGCAATTGTGACTTTTAGCTACCAAAAAACCAGCGCTTGAATATGAATCGGGTAAGTTCTTAATCATTGGTCAGTTCAACATGTCCAAACACGTAAGAAATAAGTATATAATAATTATTATTTAATTTTTATATACTTATTCTCTTACGTGTCCGAAAATGTTGAACTGACCGATAATTAAGAACTTACCCTATGTCTATGTGGATAACTCGAAAATACTTCTTGTTAGTTAGTTAGTTATGACGTCGTTGTCGCAAAGGAGCTGATTGTGGTTAGACAACCAATACTCACATCCTTCAGTGGGGGCTTAGTTCCGTGTTTACTCTAAAGAAAACAACGTACACAAATTAATGTCCGACTCCAATGAAATAATAGTGGTCAAAACTTCCTATAATGTTTTTCCTATAAAAAGAATACAGTTAGGAAGAAATAAAGAGAAAATACAGAAAGTAATTTGCTTCAATTAGATTTTGTCTAAGATTTTGTCAAAAGTAGAGAAATGAGGTTTAAAAATTAGAACTGGTGAAAGAATAGGAAGAAAATAAACTGTATTGATAAAAAAAACTTTGCTATGGTTTTAATATTATTATAAGTTTTCATAACAATAACCAATTTAACTATCATCTGGTGATGGATATTTTACCCTAGATCTATTATTCAAGATAATTTAAAAATGCATGAAAAATGAATAACCAACTGTTTTATTAAATTACGTTAAAGTATTGAAACTGCTGAACCTTCACAGCGTACATTTTTTTTTATCGCAAAGAGCATTGTCGTAGATTGCGTTTCATACTTTTCACGCTACGTGAACACTGAACAAGTAGACATTGTACACAGGAATTAAATGGAACCTAACACTAGTTAAAAATTAACTATATACAGAATGAACATTTAGTTATTGTTTTAAGAGCGACTTTATTAAAAAAAATGAACTTTTGAAACTTTCATTCACGGCTACCAATTAAAATACTTAAAATCTTTTAAATGTCAAGTAATTAAAATCCCTTTAATATTTCTGACCTTTACGCAAAACACGTAAAAAGTCACATAACACCGTGCATAGTGTCTGTAACGTAGTGTCACGGTGATTACAGTAACGGTCAGAAACGCAAACATAAGTGATATTCTTTTAAACGTTAATTGCACTATTTTGAACTCTACTTGGGAAAGTTATTGATGCAACTTTTGAACGCTATTGGCGCTATTTTTAAACGCTATTTTTGAACGCTATTGGCGCTATTTTTGAACTTTATGAACGCTCTTTTTGAACTTTAGGTAGCTATATAGTATCTATGAAAAATTTCCCAAGCTGTTTAATAGTTACAAAAATGCTCTCAATATCAGTGCAATATACTTCACTTTAGATTAATTTAATTTTAGATTAATTTAATCTTAGATTAATTTAATTTGACGTCTAAGAAGCAGTATTAAATGATCTTAGGTAGGAGATCTTTTTAGAGATCTTTGGTATTTGTTTATTTATGAAGAAAAAGAAAAAAAAGCACGCTAGTACACACCTCCTTGTTTTCTTCATCTTTAAAGTCCTTTTTATCTTTGGTGGTCATGAGTTGCTCCTTAATGGAGGCGACGGAGGCTTTTCCTCCATTTGTGGAGGGGCCTTTGGAGTCCACATTGTTCTGGAGGTGATTATTAGGGGGTGGGGGAGGAGCGGAGGAGGGGGCTGTCACTGGGGGTGCGGGGGGAGCTCCTGCGGGGGGACCGGTGGTACCTCCACTGCTGGCATTGGAGTCTGACTTGAAGAACATCTCACGCTTCGTCTGCAGCTGAAAAATATAGGAAATGATGGAAATCAATTATTGGAAATAGGAAAATGACAACAAATTATTTGAAAGAAAATGATAAATTATTTGAAAGATGATAAAAATTAACTTTTTATAATAATAATATTAATGATTCAAAAATAATATATATAAAGATATATTAACTAAATTATCTAAAACAATTTTTTATTTAAAATAAGAAAATGATGGGAAAGAAATATAATGATAGGAAAGAAATATATTATATTTTCAAATAATTAATTAATTTAGTGAGCTTCTAATGAGACTAGATTGCACATTCACGAAATAGTGAAATGTGACACCCGAACTCTCACTAATCATTATCATCATTTCACCGGATGACAAATGATGCGCACCAATAAACAAGCTACAATAATATCTTAAGACTGTAACCTTACGAGTGAAACTAACAAAGCTACAAGCTACCTCGTGACATTGGTAGTGATTAACATTAAGGTAATTAGCTTTAATCACCATAGAGGTTAGACATTATAAATACATAAACGTTAATGAAGTAACAAATAATGACACACGAGTGTATATCTTAACTTTGAACAGTAGGGTAAGTTCTGCGTTATCGGACAGTTCCACATTTACGATCATTTTAATGAAAAATTACAGTTACTTAACTATTATTCAATATCAATTTAATAATAATTATTACATTTTTTTCTAACATGATCGAAAATATGATACCGTTCGATAATTTGAAACTTATCCATTGGTATATATATATACCGTCACTTCTAGTTAAATTCATGAAGAAAAACCATTGAGAAATAGCATGCGATTAAAAATGCCGAGAAGAAATCGCTAATGAATACTATATTCTATTTCAATAATACCTAACTAATACTATATTCTATTTCAATAATACCTAACTAATACTATATTCTATTTCAATAATACCTAACTAATACTATATTCTATTTCAATAATACCTAACTAATACTATATTCTATTTCAATAACACCTAACTAATACTCTATTCTATTTCAATACCTAACTAATACTATATTCTATTTCAATAATACCTAACTAATACTATATTCTATTTCAATAATACCTAACTAATACTATATTCTATTTCAATAATACCTAACTAATACTCTATTCTATTTCAATACCTAACTAATACTATATTCTATTTCAATAATACCTAACTAATACTCTATTCTATTTCAATACCTAACTAATACTCTATTCTATTTCAATAATACCTAACTAATACTCTATTCTATTTCAATAATACCTAACTAATACTATATTCTATTTCAATAATACCTAACTAATACTAAAGTGTAAGTAGTTAATAGTAGAAAAGAGATTAGCAGTCATTCACATTTTGTGAATAGATTCATTTGTTGAACTTAACGAAAGAAAACAGAGACTTCCTAAATACAGTTCTAAAGTATTATGTAAATGGGTGATATATTATCACTACAGGATGGCGAGGATAGTGATAGGGAAGAGTACTGATAGTATGTACCATTCCCTAGTGATAGTAAACAGTAAAGTGAGTACTGATAGTATGTACCATTCCCTAGTGATAGTAAACAGTAAAGTGATAGTACTATGTACCATTCAAGTGATAGGGAAGAGTACTGATGGTATGTACCACTCCCTAGTGATAGTAAACAGTAAAGTGATAGTACTATGTACCATTCAAGTGATAGGGAAGAGTACTGATAGTATGTACCATTCCCTAGTGATAGTGAAGAGTACAAATAGTACTATGTACCATTCAAGTGATAGGGAAGAGTACTGATGGTATGTACCACTCCCTAGTGATAGTAAACAGTAAAGTGATAGTACTATGTACCATTCAAGTGATAGGGAAGAGTACTGATAGTATGTACCATTCCCTAGTGATAGTAAACAGTAAAGTGATAGTACTATGTACCATTCAAGTGATAGGGAAGAGTACTGATAGTATGTACCATTCCCTAGTGATAGTAAACAGTAAAGTGATAGTACTATGTACCATTCAAGTGATAGGGAAAAGTACTGATAGTATGTACCATTCCCTAGTGATAGTGAACAGTACAAATAGTACTATGTACCATTCAAGTGATAGGGAAGAGTACTGATAGTATGTACCATTCCCTAGTGATAGTAAACAGTAAAGTAATAGTACTATGTACCATTCAAGTGATAGGGAAAAGTACTGATAGTATGTATCATTCCCTAGTGATAGTGAACAGTAAAGTGATAGTACTATGTACCATTCAAGTGATAGGGAAAAGTACTGATAGTATGTACCATTCCCTAGTGATAGTGAACAGTAAAGTGATAGTACTATGTACCATTCAAGTGATAGGGAAGAGTACTGATAGTATGTACCATTCAAGTGATAGGGAAAAGTACTGATAGTATGTACCATTCCCTAGTGATAGTAAACAGTAAAGTGATAGTACTATGTACCATTCAAGTGATAGGGAAGAGTACTGATAGTATGTACCATTACCTAGTGATAGTAAACAGTAAAGTGATAGCACTATGTACAATCCTAGTGATGATAAACAGTATTTTGATAGTACCATGTACCATTCAAGTGATAGGGAAGAGTACTGATAGTATGTACCATTCCCTAGTGATAGTAAACAGTATTTTGATAGTACTAGGTACCATTCAAGTGATAGTAAACAGAAGTGATAGTGAGTGTGAAGAAGTGATAGTAAAGGGCATGTACTATCACTGCAATAACATAGCACTATATTGATTACGGACAGTAATATATTATTTAGTCGAAAAAAAAAGTACACATAAGCGTGTTATACTACACCTGGCACAGTGTTACGTTACAGTGTTAAAATACACGTGACACTGTTTTACTTTACACGTTAGTGCTACATTACACGTGGCACGATGCTACCTTTCACGTGACAGTGACATTACAAGTGACACGGTGCTATATTTCACGTGACACAGTGTTACATTACACGTGACACAGTGCTACACTACACGTGACACAGTGTTACATTACACGTGACACAGTGCTACACTACACGTGGCACAGTGTTACACTACACGTTACAGTACCAGGAAGTCACAAAAACAACACATTGGGCGTGTACTGTTAAGAAAATGATGAGAAGAAAGCTAAATAAACATAATGACAAAAACTAACTGCATGGAGAGAAACAACAGTGAAATGGAAACGTCTTAGGGGAAACTTAAAGAAACATCTTGGAGGAAACTTAAAGAAACATCTTGGAGGAAACTTAAAGAAAACATCTTGGAGGAAACTTAAAGAAAACATCTTGGAGGAAACTTAAAGAAAACATCTTGGAGGAAACTTAAAGAAAACATCTTGGAGGAAACTTAAAGAAAATTTAATTTAAATCCGGTCAAATTTTAATGAAAAATATTTGAAGTAAATTAATGGGACATTTCAAATATATTTTAAGTAATCTATAGATAGAATTACAGTGATTTTTCATTGTAATTATAATCAATGTAGACATATTTCTAAAAGCACGATTTCAAAAAATTTAAATACGGTATTTAAGCACGAGCTTAAAATCTATAAACACTATTACTAAATTCCACTAGCACCACTAGCACGAGTTCCAAGCACCACTAGCATGAGTTCCAAGCACCACTAGCATGCATTGCTCACCTTCACGCTAATCGGCATGATGATCACTGTCACTGTTTCACGCTATCAGCAAATTAAATAATACTCAACACAATGAATTAAATTATTCAGCAAATTACTCTAATTATTCATCAAGAAGAATTTATCACAAAAGAGAGTAAGAACTGTAGAGCAGGTTGGAGTAAATTAACTAATAAAAACCATGGACAAAAGTCACAAAAACCATGTAAATTAATAACTAATCATCAAGAATGATGCGAGTACCAAGAAAATGGGTCACATTCAACCACGCCTATCCTTGAGAACTGTACATCGATATGGAGTGAATTGAGAACTTATTTTACACTGCTAAAGGGAGTAAGTTATAGATTTAGAACTTTAGATGATGAAGTTATTAGGAGTTTCCATGACACACTGTACACTGTCACCACAGAGCCACTGACCAGAGTGTGTCATTAGACAGGAAACTTGAGAGATAGCACTCCACTATCTACTGACTACAATTGGTGCATCCTTTGCAGACACTACACACACCTATGTACACACATAGTACACACACTCGTATACACAACCTATATAATATATAAGCTCTTATATTACTCTATGCATAATGGTCATGTAGGGTAAGTTACGAATTATCGGTCAGTTTCACATCTTCGGTCATATAAGAAAGATAAAACTATATTATATTAATTATTTCATTTTAATTGGTATCCATGATACCTGTAGGTTTCACGAAGATGTGATACCGATCGATAATTCGTAACTTACCCGATATACACATAGCACACACATGTGCTCATAGTGCACTATGCACAATGGCCATGTACACATAGTACAATATATACACTATGCTCTATGCATAAAAGTTACGTACTTATAACTGTGTTCTTATCACCAGTGGTTGAAATTGACAAACAAGTCCATATGCTGTAGCTTAAAAGTTATTCATTTTCTTTATCCATTCGCTATAAAAGCTCCTTTCATTGAACGGAGGAAGTTACAATGTTTTTTTATCCACCAGACGCATATTAGGATATGAGTCAATAACCATTAGTCTGAATTATGCAACAGTGAACCTCTTGAATTACTACTGGAGGCAAAACTAGATTAAAATATACACAAATTTAAAAATATTATACAGCTGAATTACATAGGGTAAGTTTCGAATTATCGGACAGTTCCATATCTTCGGTCGTATAAGAAAACTATATAATAATTATTTAACTTTCACATGGTTTTATTATATGATCGAATATTTTGGACCCGTCCAATAACTCGTAACTTACCCTACACCTGAAATATCCATATCACATATCTCTATACAGTGGAGCATGTAATCACATTTCGAAACACATGTTATTTGAAATACCTATTTGCATGATAATCATCCTTTCAGAGTTCTCAATTAATTCTACCAGTGAACATTACAATTAATTGAATAGCTACTAACTCCATTAAGAGCATAGCATAGATATCAACAAATTATAAAATCTACCAGTAGATATTAAATCACTACTAATTCATTACCAACTACCCATCAGAAGTGCTAATAAATAACCTCTCTCCCACAGGCAAACCAGTGCCCATCACAGCGCAATTTAGCTCAAAGGTGCCGCCAGACTGACCGATAGAGGCGCCACCTGTCACACACCAAAACAATTGATGGTGCTGAGGCGCTAGCTGTAGTAGGGGAACAGAGGAGTTATCGAATAGTTCCATATTTTCGGTCAAAGAAGTCATTTTTTGTTGAAATATTTTAACTGGTTACATTAATTGGTATCCATGATACCTGATGGTATTAGAGAGAGTTAGTATCCATGATAATGTAGGTATCATGGATACTAATTGAAATAATTAGGAAAAATGGTAACTGATATTCTTTTCTTGTATGGACGAAAATGTGGAACTGTCCGATAATTCATAATTTACCCTATATTACCAAGGAATAAGTCTCAGTGATTACATCGTAACTGCTAAAAGATATTGCATGTTAAATGATAAATTAAAGTTCTACATGAAGTGCCATTTATGAGTACTAAACTCGTTCTCATATTGGCATCTACTATCATTAGAGCAATTATATCAAGCGAGTGTGTTCACTGAACACAGACGAAAAGCACAGTTAATTACTAATTACAACTCTACACTCTATTTGTGTTAATCTTTACACATTAGTGCGAAAATAAAGATAAGGAGAGATAAGGAGAAGATGCTGCTAATAATAATTGAGGAAATGGTTAGATAATTAGTAATGATCTTTATGAACATTTCACATGAAGAGGTTAGATGGAAATATTTGGTATCTAAGATATTTGCAAATAAATAATAAGTATCCATGATACCTGCAGGAATCATGGATACCAACGAAAATAAATAATAATTGTTATATACTTTATTTCTTTTTTTTACGAAATTAAGAAAATAGTAGAGCATTACAATGTAAAAGTATTTACAAATAGAAGTACACAAAGCAAAACATTAAACAATATAAAATCGACTAGAACAATTGGGCAATGAAATAGTATAGAAACATATTCCCTTCACAATAACAACATTTACAAACAACATTAGTGAAGCCCAAACAACTCGAACCACTTGACTTTTGAGTAGTACATGTTGGTATGAATCAATTTGTTGTGTGTATGAGAACCAGGCCCATGTAGCACATTATATATTATACCTATACTCTCACCATGCTAATAGTAAACATTCCTGAATAAAAAACCACTGTAATAAAGTACATTAATAAAGAGACGTAATAAATACAGTAGAGACTGTATTTATAGACTGCAGTAAAATGCACTTCTATAGACTGCAGTAAAATGCACTTTTACAGACTGCAGTAAAATGCACATCTACAGACTGCAGTAAAATGCACATCTACAGACTGCAGTAAAATGCACATCTACAGACTGCAGTAAAATGCACATCTACAGACTGCAGTAAAATGCACATCTATAGACTGCAGTAAAATGCACTTCTACATACTGCAGTAAAATGCACTTCTACAGACTGCATTAAAATGCACTTCTACAGACTGCAGTAAAATGCACATCTACAGACTGCAGTAAAATGCACTTCTATAGACTGCAGTAAAATGCACATCTATAGACTGCAGTAAAATGCACATCTATAGACTGCAGTAAAATGCACTTCTAATACTGCAGTAAAATGCACTTCTACAGACTGCATTAAAATGCACTTCTACAGACTGCAGTAAAATGCACATCTACAGACTGCAGTAAAATGCACATCTACAGACTGCAGTAAAATGCACTTCTACATACTTCAGTAAAATGCACATCTATAGACAGCATTAAAATGCACTTCTACAGACTGCAGTAAAATGCACTTCTACAGACTGCAGTAAAATGCACATCTACATACTGCAGTAAAATGCACTTCTACATACTGCAGTAAAATGCACTTCTATAGACTGCAGTAAAATGCACTTCTAAATACTTCAGTAAAATGCACATCTATAGACTTCAGTAAAATGCACTTCTACATACTGCAGTAAAATGCACTTCTATAGACTGCAGTAAAATGCACTTCTACATACTTCAGTAAAATGCACTTCTACAGATTGCATTAAAATGCACTTCTACAGACTGCAGTAAAATACACATCTACAGACTGCAGTAAAATGCACTTCTACAAACTGCAGTAAAATGCACATCTACAGACTGCAGTAAAATGCAGGGAGATTTAGAATGCCTGATTAAGTACTCAAGGCGCCAACTGACTTAGTTACTCTACAGGTTAAGATGGTAGTCAGGTAGTTAAATACACAGGTGTTAAATCAGGTACAGATACGAGGATGAGTAGATAAATATTGACATAAAAAGCTAAGGAAAAACCTAGTGATAATTATATAGAGGTATTTGAGGTTAGATGAGGTTAACTTAAAAGTCAAGAGTTTGAATGAATAATAGTAAAGGGTCCGCAGAAACAGAGGACTATTGTACTGGGTGTGATGTCATCCCAAAGTTATAGACATGGTGAATACTTACTATATATGGTAACCCTAAAGTAATGTAGGTATGGTGAATACTTACTATATATGGTAACCCTAAAGTAATGTAGACATGGTGAATACTTACTATATATGGTAACCCTAAAGTAATGTAGGTATGGTGAATACTTACTATATATGGTAACCCTAAAGTAATGTAGGTATGGTGAATACTTACTATATATGGTAACCCTAAAGTAATGTAGGTATGGTGAATACTTACTATATATGGTAACCCTAAAGTAATGTAGATATGGTGAATTCTTACTATATATGGTAACCCTAAAGTAATGTAGGTATGGTGAATACTTACTATATATGGTAACCCTAAAGTAATGTAGATATGGTGAATACTTACTATATATGGTAACCCTAAAGTAATGTAGGTATGGTGAATACTTACTATATATGGTAACCCTAAAGTAATGTAGGTATGGTGAATACTTACTATATATGGTAACCCTAAAGTAATGTAGATATGGTGAATACTTACTATATATGGTAACCCTAAAGTAATGTAGATATGGTGAATTCTTACTATATATGGTAACCCTAAAGTAATGTAGATATGGTGAATACTTACTATATATGGTAACCCTAAAGTAATGTAGATATGGTGAATTCTTACTATATATGGTAACCCTAAAGTAATATAGATATGGTGAATACCAACTATATATGGTAACCCTAAAGTAATGTAGATGGTGAATACAAACTATATATGCTAACCCTAAAGTAATGTAGATATGGTGAATACTATGGTAGGGCAAGTTACGCATTATCGGTCATATGAGAAAAAAAATGATATTTAGCCAGTTCAAAAATGGCAAACAAAAGAGCAGCTATAGTCACATTACACCGTTCGGAAAAGTCATATTCAGCTTTCAGTCGCGAGATCGACTGTAGAAAAATCATTGAAGCGGTTCAATGTAAGAGGTGATTTGTCAGATGGTCCAAAAAGTGATAGAACACGCTCCCAATGGTCTGAACCAATGACCAAACGTATTCAAGAGAAAATTAGAAGAAACCCGAAAAGATGGATTAGGTTGCTAGCGAACACAGCTGACATGTGTCCCAAAACCATGATTCTACAAGAACAGCTGTGTGACGTAGCTGAAGGTGTTCTTGGGGGACTGGAAGTGGTAATCAAGTGCAGAGGGGGACATTTTGAAGACATTAGCTATATCATGCTATGCCAGGCAACATGTTGATAAATGTAACATGCTATGCCAGGCAACATGTACTATAATGGCCAATTGATTCATCAGATATTCCCAGTCATTACGATAACAAGGGAAAGATTGTTGAGTAGAGATATTGTTCAGGGTCAGAAGCATAACTCAGTGGTCCCTTTAAAGTTTAAATTGTACTTTGGTATAAGATAAACAATACATTAGAGGGTAAGTTCAGAGTTCCACAATTACAATCATATAAAAAATAAATAAAAATTAATTTAATTATTATTCAACCTATTTTAATTGGTATCCATGGTACTTGCAGGTATCATGGATACCAATTAAAGTAAGTGAAATAATAATTATTCAACCTATTTTAATTTGTATCCATGGTACCTGCGGTCCTGAAGGCACCATGTTTACATGCGAGTACATTAATGGCAGACGTATGAAACAATAGTGCAAACCACCGGTTTAAAACTCACGGGTGGACAAATAGACAACTCTATCAATTGGCAAGAAATTACCCCCCCAATTACCAGCTTTGCCTAGATAGTATAATTCACCAGCAAATTGGACCACACCTATAACTCATGACAGTGACCGACTGTATAATAAGAGTTTAGAAATTGCAGGGCAATATGCTAATGCTAACTGCTAGCAAGGCTCTCTTTACATCAACTGTAGAAGTACTCTGTGAACTAATTAATGACGCTAGTATATAATCACTAATTATATCCTGTGTTATAATTAAAGACTGAGCACAACTCACTTTGAAAAATAATATATGTAAGAAATGGATTACATGAGTTAGAAATGGATTGCATGAGTAAGAAATGGATTATACGCGTAAGATATGGACTATAATTATATAGTATAATTTCAGAGTGTTTTTCTTTGAGTGTTAAAACAATTAAAGTGAACAACAACTGTGACACGTTCCATCACACTGTATAATATATATTTTTATTATAAGTAACTGATGTTCGAAATAGCGTAACGGTCGCAATAGAGTAACTTACTCTAGTTAATCGAATGCTAGATTGATATTTAACGCAAATTGTTATCAACAAATTGATAGGGACCATTAATAATAATGTTACTATTGAGTATTGACGCCATTATTAAAAATTGAACACTACTTTTTACAATTTATTATGAGGAAGTAACAATATCTTATTTACACTATAATAACAACCAGAAGGGGTATCTATATCTTATTTACACTATAATAACAACCAGAAGGGGTATCTATATCTTATTTACACTATAATAACAACCAGAAGGGGTATCTATATCTTATTTACACTATAATAACAACCAAAAGGGGTATCTATATCTTATTGACACTATAATAACAACCAGAAGGGGTATCTATATCTTATTTACACTATAATAACAACCAGAAGGGGTATCTATATCTTATAAGCACTATAATAACAACCAGAAGGGGTATCTATATCTTATTTACACTATAATAACAACCAGAAGGGGTATCTATATCTTATTTACACTATAATAACAACCAGAAGGGGTATCTATATCTTATTTACACTATAATAACAACCAGAAGGGGTATCTATATTTCATGTAAGGAAAGCATAGCTCCAAGGCAGGCAGCTCGTGCTAGGACTTGTTTCCTCTATCTACAGGATGTACAGGGGGAGAGAAGAGAAAATTACTGGCTACAGGTTTGTACAGGGACGATAGGTGGCTATAGTATATACATATTATACATACAGTTACTATATATGGCTATAGTATATATATATTATACATACAGTTACTATATATGGCTATAGTATATATATATTATACATACAGTTACTATATATGGCTATAGTATATACATATTATACATACAGTTACTATATATGGCTATAGTATATACATATTATACATACAGTTACTATATATGGCTATAGTATATATATATTATACATACAGTTACTATATATGGCTATAGTATATACATATTATACATACAGTTACTATATATGGCTATCGTATATATATATATTATACATAGAGTTACTGTAGATGGCTATAGTATATACATATTATACATACAGTTACTATATATGGCTATAGTATATATATATTACATACAGTTACTATATATGGCTATAGTATATATATATTATACATACAGTTACTATATATGGCTATAGTATATACATATTATACATACAGTTACTATATATGGCTATAGTATATACATATTATACATACAGTTACTATATATGGCTATAGTATATATATATTATACATACAGTTACTATATATGGCTATAGTATATACATATTATACATACAGTTACTATATATGGCTATCGTATATATATATATTATACATAGAGTTACTGTAGATGGCTATAGTATATATATATTATACATACAGTTACTATATATGGCTATAGTATATACATATTATACATACAGTTACTATATATGGCTATAGTATATACATATTATACATACAGTTACTATATATGGCTATAGTATATATATATTATACATACAGTTACTATAGATGGCTATAGTATATACATATTATACATACAGTTACTATATATGGCTATAGTATATATATATTATACATAGAGTTACTGTAGATGGCTATAGTATATACATATTATACATACAGTTACTATATATGGCTATAGTATATATATATTATACATAGAGTTACTGTAGATGGCTATAAGTTACAAAGGTGCACCATTAAAAAAACTTAACTCAACAAACTATTTAATGACGGCACAAAAAACATCGGACTTATTAATTTCACTTGGAAATAACAACTAAACGGCGCACCCTGCACATGGTGTCCCAAAAGAAAACCATATTGGCTGATGAGAGTTACCTGTTCAATAAGAATTTCCATGCTCCTCTGAATTAAACTTAAACTCCCATCGTCATTCAATACCAAAATCTTACAACTGCTCAATTCCTTATATAATCAACATACTACATATCACATTGCACGTACAACATAATGTTTGAAAAAATCTTATTTTGAGTAACACGTAAGAGCTATAGAAAAGGTACAAAGAGTTACAGGAGAGTTACTGCAGAGTTACAGGAGAGTTACACTAGAGAGTTACAGGTCTTAACAATAACAATAGTGGGTGCACAATAGAGCTCTGTGTTCGTAATGAAGAGTATCTACACTATACAGATACATCTCATTGTCGTACTTCTGTATCTATTATCAGAATGAAAGGGAAGAAGTGTTGCAAATTTCAATGGAAAATAAGAGGTAATTCAGGTGCCACGATGGACTATCATGGAAATTAAACATGAAAGGCGTAATGTGATTTTTTTCACTAAAAAATAACAAGCATAATAATGAATAAATATAAAAACCTTGTATTAACAGTTCCACAGTTTCTATTAAAAGAATGAGGTTATATAGTTACCATATACATTATTTTAATTCTTATGTGATAGAAAAGGTGAAACCGTCCGATAAATCGAATCTCCCTCTGTTTTTTTTTCTGCTATATAGGAGTTATATTAATGTTGCTAAATGTGACTTAATTTTTCATTATTTACCTCAAACAATTACTCTTGCAATTGACTCATTTAACACCATTTACAAAAATTTAACATAATTAAGTCATTATACACCACTAACCAATATGCATGCAGTTGAATGGATGGACAGACAGAGTTAATTACTGACACACCTGTGTGACTACTTGAACAGGTGAGCCTGAATGCCATTCATAATGCCACTCTATGCCTTTTCATTGCCACCATTACCACTCTATGCCTTTTCATTGCCACCATTACCACTCTATGCCTTTTCATTGCTATTTTAATACCAATAAAAATTAAATAATTATTAATTTATTATGTCATTCTTCTTGTATGACCGAGGTTGTGAAACCGACCGATAAATTATTCGAAACTCATCCTGTGTTCATATTGCAGTTCATATTCAGAGAATAAAGAGCACAAGCAACTCTACAAGACATTATAGAGGGCATAGACCAGTCTGTGGTGAACACTTTACAATGAGTAACGCCTAGCAACAGCTGGGTAAGTTTCGAGGTATCGAACGGTTTCACATTTTCGACCATAAGAATTTTATTAAAGTTGAATAATAATTATTCGTTACTTTTTTTCTCACATGGTCGAAAATGTGGAACAGATCAATAATTCCTATTTTATCCTTTATTTTCAAAGTTATAAATAACCGCAGTCACACGGCAGGCCACCTCTCAACTGCCATAGCATTTATTTCACAGTCGCAAGAACGCAAGCGTGTATCTCTCTAAAAATAGCAAACGAATGTGCCATCTCTTGAGTCTCCACGAGCACTGCACACAAACGGATGTAAATATCATCACCTTAGAGCACTTCAAAGGTGAATTGGGAACTACCTTTGGTAAATGGGATGAAGGTATATAAACAAACATCAACACTAACTTCTGTCAATTGAAATAAAGTGATTTTATAATTAGTAACTTTTTTAGAGAAAAAAAAGAGGAAATTTTTCAATGAATCAAAACTTTGAATATTATTTTTCGCAGTAAACTATTCTTAATGATAGGGTGAGTTCCAAGTTATCGAACAGTTCCACATTATCGACCATATAAGAAAGAAAACAATTAACATTCTAACTGGTTTAAATGGGTATCCATGATACCTGTAGGTATCATGGATACCCATTAAAATGTTAAATTACGGGTCTTTTTCTTATATGATCGAAAATGTGGAACCGTTTGATAACTCGGAACTTACCCTATACACAGTTAAAGTATTTCAAGAGGAGTTTGTTGAAATGTTCTCAAGTTCAGAGTATTATTTTTATAATATCTTTGCCATTTCCCTCGTAGAGATGACAGCCACAGCACATGAAGCTGTCAGAGGTGAATGAAACGGTAAAGAGGAAACTAGCGAACACTTCAAGAGTTTCTCAGTTGAAGAACAGCTGGTGAAGTGTTACACTGTTATGCACATCTCGCATAACAGTGAATCATCATAACAAAATCACATATATTTTTAGCATAATATAGGGTGAGTTACGAATTATCGGTCAGTTCCACATCTTCGGTCATGTAAGAGCAAAGTAACACCAGATGACCGAAGATGTGGAACTGGCCGATAATTCGTAACTTACCCTACATAAATTACTAAATGTAAAAAAACATAACTAACATCTAACTTTTAAGAATTTAATTAGTATGATTTGAAATCAAAGGCAAATCAGTGACATCATCAAAAGAAAATTAAGTACAATGGACTGGAAGAAGCAGTCAGAGAGGAAAGTGGCTCCATGAACAAAGTCACCTAACAATTGTCGATGACAATGCTCATGGATGCAGAAAAGCTATTTCGTTAATATAACTTACAACATAGTAAGATTATTTACATCCCGGTGGTTGCAAACGTATCTTTTAACCCCAAATGACCCTAAAAAGATGGGGTTAAGGAGCATCAGTCACGGTTGTACAAGAATCGGACCGCCGCATACTATATCATCACAGACAATACAACTAAGGACATGAGCAGAGAAGGACATGTACATAGTCAAGAGCAGTGAAGGTCAAATGCTAGTGTGACTAGTTACGAGAAAAGCTACGCTAAATCACCCGAACACGCGTATTGTCACATGTAAGTTATTTCTAATTTATATGCATATGGTTTTAATGAGGTTGAGGAAAAGTTTCTGGAGAACAAATTGTTAAAGAAAACCATCAATAAATAGTGAAGATTCCATTAAGTACTGATAATAGTATAAATTGAACGATAATTCATTTTCAAGTAAGAGTTCTAGGGTGAGTTCTTAATCATCGGTCAGTGCTACATCTTCGGTCATATGGTATCTAACATTAATTCTTATATTGTATTTTTTTCTTATATGTCCGAAGATGTAGTACTGACCGATAATTAAGAAATTACCCTAGTAAGAAAAATATTCTTGTTAAGTAGGGAAATTCAAACAATGGTACGACACAAATTGAATCTACCTTAACTTCCAAGAACCGGATCAATAATTAAATAACTTAGTATAGGTTTAACGTCTCCTTTGCGTCTGTTACGGAATCGAATTTAAGTTCTTCTTCTTCGGAACCAAAGGCCATATCACTGATAATCAGATATCAAAGAAAATGATAAAAAAAACTATTATAGGTCTCCCTAATTAATATACAAAAAAAACTGTGAATAAACGCTACGGACCTCAACTCTGAACAGTCAACTTGTGTCCAGAAATAGACAGGTACGTTAGATAAGATAAACACTGAGAACGCATCCCCTGTCACAACTTACTGAAAAACCAACAGACGTGGGAAAAAAGTAACAGCATTTCCTTCATATGGTAATGAGAGAACTATTCTGCAGTAGGAAGATTTAAAGCAACAGAGGAATAGGGTAAAGGAGCAGTTATGAGACTGCTCCAAAATTTCGGTAAATGATCAGTAAAAATATCCTTTCATTCTTTGATCGATAAAGTGGACCGAGCCATTCGATAATTCTGAGCTTATCCTATTACGGCGAAGATTTGAACTTTTGAAGAAAATGGTCACACTTTGTAAAATATATTGATACAATACTATAAATTCTACAATACTATAATAAATTCTACAATACTGTACTCAACTTTACAATACTGTACTCAACTTTACAATACTGTACTCAACTTTACAATACTGTACTCAACTTTACAATACTGTACTCAACTTTACAATACTGTACTCAACTTTACAATACTGTACTCAACTTTACAATACTGTACTCAACTTTACAATACTGTACTCAACTTTACAATACTGTACTCAACAAACAGACGAATTCAACAATAGAATACCAACTGTAAATAACTTGATAGATCTTATCAATATGTTTTATACTCAAGAGTCCAAGACTACATGTTTTTTTAGTAGAGACTACATGTTTTTTACTCTAGACTACATGTTTTTTTTTACATTTTTTGTAGTAGCTACGTATTTCCTATCTCTAGTTGACAACAGTACTTGTTAGAGTGGATTTCTATTAGCAAACAGCACTAAGGAGTCCAGCGAGTCAAACAGATGGTTGGTGCCCCAGAGGTCAAACTTTGACCCCCTGCTCTTCCCTTCACGGACCACTGCCTTGGGATGAATCCTAACGGTGAGCTAAAGATTCACAACATGGTGATATAAACAATGAAAAATACAGTCAATCTTTTGAAATAGTAAATTTAAGTTATTGATTGAAAAACTGTTTTGAATTGATAGCAAAAATGTATTGATATAAAATATGCATTGAAAAACATGCCATATTTATATATTATCCAAGGAAGCAGAACATATATTTCTGTATTACGCATATATAGTCAGTAACTACTAATACGAAAGTCTAGTCTATAGATGTAGGGTAAATTACGAATTACCGGTCAGTTTCACATCTTCGGACACATAAGAGAAAACTATATTATAATTGCTATTTTACTTTTATTTTAATTGGTATCCATGATACCTGCAGTATCATGGATACCAATTAAAATTAAAATTATCATATCGTTTTTCTTATATGACCGAAGATGTGAAACTGACCGATAATTCGTAATTTACCCTACATCTAGAGACTAGACTCATACGCCATCTTAACTTCTAAATGTTCATCTCCGCCTCTCACTCCCCTCTTTTTCATTCATTTCCCCTCACTCTCTCCCCTCTTCTCATTACTTATCACAGTGACTCATTGCCAACACTCCTCAGTGCGACCATTAAGACAAAAAAACTAAAGCAATGAAAGCAACACCCATTAAAAGAAATTATATACTGACAAAATATGGCTTACTTATGTTAATCATAATTAAGTGAGCCATGGAGAAAATAAATAAAATAGAGTACCTTCCTTCTGAGTGAGCTTAACTAAAAAAAATTGTCTTATTAACAATAACGTGGAGCTTTAAGATTATGGGAAATTACCCAAGACAAACTTAATTACTGAAATAATTCTTATATAGACCAATAAAATTAAATACAGGAATAATGATATTTGAATTTCATGAACTTTTCCCTATATTCTATTACTGAATTATATAAACAGTTTTAATTTATCAAAAAATATACCCAAATTTAATTAAAAATTATTTACCCTCAAAAATATATTAAGAGATAATTTTTTCCCGGTAATGTTTTTTCCTCCCGAGTTAGCAGCTTAACCATCCTACTGTCCCTTAGTCCTGTTTATTTTGTGTCAACAGTAAGCCGTTTGTATGAGAGATAGGTACAACAAACAGGGGGAGAGACAGTCACAACAAACAGGGTTGGTTTAGTAAATTAGTTTTGTAAGTAACTAAAGTTACTTCACCAAATAAGTACAAACAGGGATTATTTGGTAATTTAGTAACAGGGATGGTTTAGTAATTTAGTAACAGGGATGGTTTAGTAATTTAGTAACAGGGATGGTTTATTAAGTAAGTAAGTTTCTTCACCGTAGAAGTCACTAGGAGCAAAGTGTGCAAGAAGTCCAAGCTATGATAGTTGATAGACACTTCCGGTGAGAGGAAGAGACTACTGCATTCAAACGGATTGATGACCGCCAAACAAATTGTCTGTGTCCGGTTAGCGATGAGGCGATACGAAGAACAGCGAGAAAGCGATATAAACAAGAGCGAGAAATGTGATTTATTAAAGCAAAACAATAATAAATTAACACGGTGACTCCATGAACAAAGTCATCTACCACCAGTCAGTGACAATGCTCATGAATGCAGAAAAGCTATTCCGTGAATGCGGTCACTCACCAAGGAATGTGACGAAAAGGGACATAAACACCGATACCGGTCACTGCTCTCACAGATAGAAGAGGAAAATGAAGAGGTGATAGTAAATGAAGCCTACGAGTCTACATAAACAAAATCCAAGACCTCGTAGTTGAAGAGCATAACCCTAGCGCTATCCTCTAAAACTGCATATAACTTTATACAACAATAAAACGTAATATATAATACTTTATTCTTTAGAAACAAATATACGAGTTTACTTCGTTTTCTAGATTGTATCATCTATTTCTGTGGAATTTTCTCCAATCGCTACTGATGATGAAGTGATTCTTTGGTAGAGTGAACAGAGTTACAAGGTGAGTAATTCGCAAAAAATATAACACATTGGAAATGAATTTCATGGATGAGGAAAGAACTGGGAACTGATGCGTCAGATAACGAAAACTGAAATGTAGAACTGATGCGTCAGATAACGAGAACTGAAATGTAGAACTGATGCATCACATAACAAGAACTGAAATGTAGAACTGATGCATCAAATAACAAGAACTGAAATGTAGAACTGATGCATCAAGTAACAAGAACTGAAATGTAGAACTGATGCGTCAGATAACAAGAACTGAAATGTAGAACTGATGCGTCAAATAACAAGAACTGAAATGTAGAACTGATGCGTCAGATAACAAGAACTGAAATGTAGAACTGATGCATCAAATAACAAGAACTGAAATGTAGAACTGATGCGTCAGATAACATGAACTGAAATGTAGAACTGATGCGTCAAATAACAAGAACTGAAATGTAGAACTGATGCATCACATAACAAGAACTGAAATGTAGAACTGATGCGTCGAATAACAAGAACTGAAATGTAGAACTTTTTAATTTCAATATTCCAGAGCTTGCAAGAATAAATACTAAAATTATAAAACGACAAATATAATAATGGTATATTTCTATTGCAGGTATACAACTCTAGAAACTTGAATTAAAAAATTAATTTAGAAGAGAAACACATTTCCTAACTCGGAAAGAACATTTAGAATAACGTACCACACCGGTCTCAAAAGGGGTAGTTACAAATGGTACGTCTTAATTAAAACCAGGTGATGAAGAGTGAAGGTAAACAAAACCATCTGTCTTCCTACCAATCTGCCCGGTGACTAATTTCTGTCGCTAGTTACCGTCTGCTCCACTCTTACTCTGTCTAGTTACCGTCGCAGATTGCGGAATGTTATCTTTTAGGCGGCATTTTTTAATTTATAATCTTGTTATTCGCATAACTTGAAAAGTACTCAACCAAATTGTCTGAAATTTGTTGGGACGATTGGTCATTATCCAAGAACTAATTGATTAGATTTAGGAGCGATTGGGTCAAAGGTCAACGTCAAGATCCTTTATAACTCAAGGATTATTGGATGGTCGAGGTCATTTAAAAGCGGAAGCGAAGGTATGCGCTCTATGAGTGCCCGTATATCTATTTAATGTCTGCATTGCATTACATGATTTAGCTAAATCTAATGGAAAGTGAATTCCTAAAATAAAACAAATAAAAGAGAAGATAGTAAAGAGACCATCTAACATTTGATGCAACATAGAGTACAAGTTAAAAAGTACAGTGCATTTCTTCTCACCACTTCTAATCGCAATTTTAAGTGTTGATAAATGGCAGTGTACACCCTTAGTGTCAGGTGCAGGTCTGGCACACTGATAGCAACTGATAACTTATTGACTATTGCTACTGAGAGAGAATGTAATGTAACTTACGAATTAGCGGTCAGTTTCATATCTTCGGTCATAAGAAAAAACTATATAATAATTATTTTTTTAATTGGTATCCATGACACCTGTGTCCTGTATGTATCATGGATACCAAACAAAATTATTATTATTGTAATTATATTGCTTTTTCTTATATGACCGAAGATTTGAAACAGACCGATAATTCGTAACTTACACTAACAACATTCAGTAACATTCAAAACAGAATAATTCCTAAAAAACCGTTAGTCGAAATCTAACAGATCAACAATAGTGAAAGTGTGAAACGAAAAAAAAAAGTTCTGAAAAAACTGCTGTGAAATAATAAATTAATTAACCAATAAATTTCCAATATTAAAAACTAATTAAATATAAAACACTTATTTTGAATAACTAAACATTTTCAAAATTATAATAATAAAATCAGTCAATTATCTGACGCGTTTACTAGTTTCAGACTGGGTATTTTAGCACCATTCGTACGTAGTACCGACTTCACACGGGGTAATTCACTAACGTGTAATTAGTACATCACGACATAACACGGAACAGAGAGAGAGAGAGAGAGAGATCAGATCTACGTACGTGAGAAGAAAAGCCAATTAGACACGTGAATTCATTTAAGCAAAGGAAGATTTTATCTTAAAAAATATATAAAATGTAAGATATATTAGATGGAAATTAACTTTTAATTTTAAAATCCAATTAAATCGAACGGTTCCACATATCCGATGTGAGAAAAAATATATATTAATGATTATTTTAAGTTCTATTTTAGTTGGTATCCATGATACATTCAGGTATCGTGAATACTAATTAAAATATCGAGTATATCATTATTATATAGCTATTATATGATCGAAAATGTGAAACCGTTCGGAACTTGGAACTTACCCTACTTTAAAGGAAAACTGTGAGTTATACAGGGTGACCCACAAAAAAGTGTGCCCAACTTAAAATTGAAATAAATATCGTATTTATAAGTGGCTAGAAATGAGTTGAAGTAAATTTAAACGTTAATTTTTTTCATGTATCCATTCCAGCACCGTCATTGCTTAAGATTGTACGTGTACGATATTTATATTAATTCAAACTTGGGTACACTTTTTTGTGGGGTCACCCTGTACAATTGAAATTATATAATGATATATATTATAGAATAACATAATAATATTTAATATTTATCATATATATTTAATGATTCATTATTGCAGTCAAATTGTACTGAACTAGAGAGCAATAGCAATAAATTATCATAGTATGAAAATTAGTATTACAGATGTAAAACTAACTATAAATCACTTTTAGAATCGAAATTCCTAAAAAAAATACTGTTTTAGTATATACACATACGTTTTATGTGGATATAAAAGAATAGCTTACATTTATAGAATATTTTATATTCTTTTATAATGTATGTGTAAAAATAAATAAAGAAAAGAAAGAAATATAGATGCACATTTTTTCAACACAGATGACTATTACAAATGTTGAAATAATGTTGGAATGTATATGGAAGATGGGCAAGATAGACTTGTCTGTCTGGACTACGTTAGAATGGTTGTATTCGACTCACGACAGTCGACTTATTAGGAAACTGTAATTTGAATAGAGAAATGGAGGAGGGAATTAAAAAGCATATAGGGATGGAGAAAGGAATTATTAAATGGTGACTTAGTGACAAAATGCATCAACACTTTCTACAACTATCTATACTGTTACAGTACCTGTTGTTCGTGCACTGAGAATTCAATTTAAATAATTGGGTTTAGGGTTATATTTAAATGCAAGAATGTATTACTGATTTAACTAAAAAATATTTTTACTCTCAAAATCCAAAATATTATTCTTAAATTGTAATATAATTGTGACCCGTAGTGATCATGAATAGGGGACACAATAATATTACCATTTACAAAAATATTATTCATAGTTTGGCTTTTTAGATAAGTTAGTTAAATCAGTAGAACATGTATCCTTTAATCTTGTTCCTTCCCTTTAATAAGTGTTGCTAAATAATAGTGTGATGGTGCTCTTAGTGTAGCATAGAATTAAAGCTATTTTAACTGCAAATCTACACGGAAAAAATGTCAGGAAGATACAAATAGTGATGTAACAATTGAATAATTACTATATAGGGTAAGTTCTGAGTTATCGGACAGTTCCACATTTTCCAACACATGAAAATATATATAATCGAAAATGTAGTACTGTCCGATAACTCGGAACTTACCCTACTATTATAATCCTCACTGACCGTCATATCCTTAGCAGTGATCCTAGGCATATCCTTCTACAGCGACCGCTACTTCCGGACTAGCGTGCAGCGCTGCCCTTTACATCGAACCGCTACTATAAAATATACTAACTAGCTAATAAATAAGTCTCTGAACCCTTTGGTATCTAAAAAATTATTAATCTTTCCAAAATAATAGCAAATCGCTGCGAAATCTTCTTATTGCTAACAGTTCCTTATTAATTTGATAATATTTCATTAAAGATTTGATACAATGCGGTGAAGTTTATTGCTGTTTAAATGTTACGGAAAAGGTTAGGAATGACGCAATGCTACACAAGTAAGTCCTCATAGCAGTCATAGGACCAGGTAAGTCATTATGTAGACATAGGTAAGTCATTTTATGTAGGCCCAGGTATATAGTCAGTTTAATTAGCAACAAAAGTTATTCATATAGCTATTTAATAAAATAAAATGTTAAATTAACATCCATCTATGAAATGAACATAAAAAATAACTATCAGTAGGGGTTTAACGTCAGCTGTCAAGACAAAATGTCCTATCGCTAACGTCAAAAGAAAAATAAATACAAGGGACTCGATGAAGCAGTCAGAACCAGACCACCAGACTGTGGCAATGCTCTTGTATGCAGAAAAGCTACTCCGTGAAAATGATCAGCAAATAAGGTTCTAGATATTAATTACCGATGAAACTCATAACCACCGACATATAAACTTAAGGACTGCTAATTCTAAGGAAAATATAACTCGGGTATTATTTCCACGAAAGGTTAATACACAATGTTAGGATGGTAATTTCACAGTGGTGATTGAGATATGAAATTCTGAACTCTACAGGGTAGCTTACAAAGAACAAAATACTCTCCTTGAAACCATGTTATATGCTAATTTGTTAACATACTATAATGTTATTATTATAGTAGATGGTGAAATTCGTTCTTGGAACACATCCTAGTTGAAAAATTAATAATAGAGAAATAAACTAGTGTAGCCAAGTACAATAAATATAAATAGTATTATATTGACCGTGTTTAATCGTAAAAAAATCGTACTTACACTGTCAACATCTCTGGGAAAGATGATAAACAGTGAACATTTTTTACAAACTTAGATAAATTACGCTACTGGATGATCATAGAAATATTTATTGTCGTAGATAGATGATCTTTTCACCACCGATAGAAAGCCTACGATAGGTACTTGACCGACAGGATCGTATCACTCTATCCCAGGATAGAAATTGAAGTGAAATCTATCCGGAATAATGATGAGAAAAGTCTACACACACAATTAGAAGCTGTGTTCCCATGACTCTAAGAAGCATAGATATAGCAATGCATGTAATAACATAGAAATAGGAGAACTGAGAGTGCATTGTATATCAAGGCCTGGGCATTTACTAAAGGCATTTTTATATAGGTGGCATTGTATGAGTGTACTAAGACCAGCACATTTAGTAAAGACATTATCAGATAGGTGGCATTGTCATGAAGTTCCCAAGGCCTGCACATTTAGTAAGGACAATTCATGTAGATGGCATTGATGAAGTTACCAAGGCCTAGTCATATCAATATTTTTTATGAAATAGATAGGGTAAGTTCCGTTTTGTCGGACAGATCTATGTTCGATCATACGAGAAAAAAATAGATCAAAATAAAAGTTGATTAATATATACTATATACGATCAATAAAATTTATGATTGAAATTGTGAAACCATCCGATAACTCAGATATTACCCTAACAATGTATAATAAAAAACTTTTCTTATTACGAGTCTTTGTGATAAAATTAGAGCACATATGCAGTAAAGTGCATGTGTGCTCTTTACTGAGAGTGAGTGCACAAATGAGAGTGAGTGCACAAATGAGAGTGAGTGCACAAATGAATGTGAGTGCACAAATGAGTGTGAGTGCATTCTTATAAATGTGAGTATGCATAAACATGAGTGTAATGAGAGCTGTAATGTGATATGTACATTAATTAGTAGCAACCAAACACAATAGAACACATGTCACGCAGTTAAAGACAATGAAAGAAGGTGTGGATTACAATAGAGTTGTGACCAATTGATTTACATTAAAAATAAACTTAAAATACAATAAGATAAATAAATCTACCATTAAGATATTCAAATTAAATTAGTTTACATGTATCACTCACAACAAATATGCAAATATAGGGTTGTCACAATATGTTTCTAAAATTGCATATCCTGAGAATATTGTAGGAGAGAATTAAAGAGCATTGAATGGTTCTACACCAGCGGTATATAGTATTCGATACCACTTCATTCTTAAGATTTATAATTTAACAAGTATATTGTCACCACCCTACACAGGTATATCTCATCACCCTACATAGGTATAACTCATCACCCTACATAGGTATAACTCATCACCCTACATAGGTATAACTCACCACCCTACATAGGTATAACTCACCACCCTACACAGGTATAACTCACCACCCTACACAGGTATAACTCACCACCCTACACAGGTATAACTCACCACCCTACACAGGTATAACTCACCACACATACATTAGTATACTCAATGTAGATATCGTGGTTTGTGACCAGACTTGAACAGCCACTCGTCTTGTTGCCTAAAATCAAACTCATTGTGAACGCTATTATTTAATAGATCTGCAGAAACAACGCTTTATTTAAATATAAAGGATTTTAGTGCAGAAATAAAGAGACTGGAGTGCAATGTCACTGAGGTAAATAAAGTTCATGAATAAATAAAGAAACTCTGTTGACTTTAAGAACAGAATAATATCTTCAATTCAACCACTTCATTGAACATCCTTTTAGTGCACATTGGCAACTGCTGTGCCACACTTTAAAAGATGCACTGCAAGGTGTGCACAGTGCACTCTAACTGCACTGGAAGAACTGATCTCTAACAACTGATCATACACCTGTAACATCTGTGAAAACAAATGCTAGGCCAATAAGGGGGGGAGGTTAGCCCCCTATTTTCACTGGGTCAGATGTGGGACAGACATTGATGAGTAATCAGAAAATGAGGACACAATTTAATAGTCTTATAATTAACATTAAATTATAATAATTTAATAAACTTATAATTTATAATATTCAGCATTACTCAATTATATCAAAATATAGTTCACTTATTTTGAATATAAAAAAAATTAATCGAAGTAAGGTCAGTTCCAAGTTATCGGACGGTTCTACATTTTCGATCACATAAGAAAAAGTATATAATTATCGAAAATGTGTATCCGTCCGAAAACTAGGAACTTACCCTACACACAGGCACACAGAGCCAATGAATCATACAGACTACACACACACACAGGTGTGATAGACTGACCTCTTATGCCTAATAATACCCATGACAAGCTAAATTATAATAATGAGGCATATAATGCAATTACAGAGTACCATATTAAATAATTAACCCCCATAATTAAACACACTCACTATATTCTTTCCCATAGTTACTTATATTAAAAAATTAACGAGACTTTCGTTAAATAAAGTTTCAAAATAAGAATAAAAAAGCTAGATTCATTTTTTAAGGTTTACTTCGTACAAGCTAATAAATAAACGTTTTAGCCTGAATATTTTACTCTAATTATGTACGCTGGACGTGGCAATATGTTAACTCAATATTAGAAAACATAGAAAAAGTTTAGATATGTTAAGCCACATTTAACAGTGTTGCAAGTTCACTTCTATATCTTGAAGCAACGAATGAACAAACTATAAGCTGCACTAGCAATATGAATATATTGGTCAAATAGTGAGATTTATGTGAATTAGTATAACACACCTTGTGGTGTATAGAGAGCAGAATAACACACCTTGATGTGTGTATAGAGAACAGAATGACACACTGCGATACGTGTTATTATGACACACTTCAGAATAGAAGGCAATATTTCTTCCAGTAATCCATAGCAATATCCTTAGCATAGAATACTCTCGTCTCCTTTTATACACTAAGAATAGATGCTTACTTATAGCAGCATACTTGACTAAGAATAGATGCTTACTTATAGCAGCATACTTGACTAAGAATAGATGCTTACTTATAGCAGCATACTTGACTAAGAATAGATGCTTTTAAGCAGCATACTTGACTAAGAATAGATGCTTTTAAGCAGCATACTTGACTAAGAATAGATGCTTTTAAGCAGCATACTTGACTAAGAATAGATGCTTTTAAGCAGCATACTTGACTAAGAATAGATGCTTTTAAGCAGCATACTTGACTAAGAATAGATGCTTTTAAGCAGAATACTTGACTAAGAATAGATGCTTTTAAGCAGAATACTTGACTAAGAATAGATGCTTTTAAGCAGAATACTTAACTAAGAATAGATGCTTTTAAGCAGCATACTTAACTAAGAATAGATGCTTTTAAGCAGCATACTTGCTTAAGATGGGCGTGCGTGCTATATTACAATAATCACTTAGTCTATTCATAAAGACTACATGTTATTAGACAATATGTGACAGAGGGGCAATGTGAACCAACAGGTTGCCTGTTACCCAAACAAGGAGAGGGGTAAACACACACTGCTTCAGGTTCAACACAACCATATTTAACCAAATATTTATAATGAAAAACTTAATTTAATATGTTCACAGGGTAAGCTATGAGTTATAGGACAGTTCCACATTTTCGATCATAAGAGTATATAATATTGAAATAAAAGTAATAATAATTATATAATTTTCCTTGATGATCGAAAATGTGTTGCCGTCTTATAACTCAGAGGTTACCCTAGTGTTCAGTTTATATAGCGCATCGAGCTAGAATAAAAAACTGAACATTTTAAAGTAAATATAGCTATTAAGCAAGGTGTAATATATTTCATGCATCAATAAAAAAGTGTTTTAAATAAAATAGATTTTCATACAGCACCTGTATACATATGCATCCCTCTATATAAAGCACCTGTATATACTTATAATGTAGTACAAATGTTCACTGAAGTGTTTAATATATTAATTGAATGTTATCAATGAGTTATCTCTATTTACCATATCTAATACAAACATCATGCAATGACTATTAATAGAATATATAGTAATGTGAAATGAGTTGATTATTATAATTATAACTAGTGTACACGTGCTGTCGAAATATTTTTTTCAACTGAATAAAATAAAATTTAATTATTAAAACCATTAATTGAATAATTGACAAGCGTATAATTAGATTAGTGTGACGGACAGACAGACAAAAGTCTATTATTATACTATTGATCACACCTGATAACTATAGATTAAATATAGGGTAAGTTATGAATTATCGGACAGTTCCACATATTCAATCATGTAAAATAAAAATATAGAATTATTATAATTTAAATTGTATTCTAATAAATTATCTTATTTCATATATGATCGATAATAGGGAACCATTCGATAATTCAGAACTCACCCTACCTATTTAATGACAGTATCCTTACATCATATTAATTATTAGGGGTAATTAGCATTCAGTATACATTATTTATATGCTAAATATACATTTAAATATATATGTCACGAGGTTAGAGAATACATTATGGTGTGGCCAGTTTATATTCTTCTATGGCCCCACCATAACTTCCTCTATGGGATGAAGCAAATGATAAATAATGTTTAGAGTTAGAAAGGTTTAAGAGAAGTATTTCATGTTCTTTACAGGCTCATTTCAACACGAAGTGTATAGCTAATCAGTGTAATTGTTTCAAGGTTCAGCTGGAAAATGCTTCCCACGAATCATTTCATTATACATGCATTTTACGAGAGAATGACACAATGCATCTATTTTAAAGAGAGCAATGCAATACGTTATGAAGTGGTACTAGAGAAAGAAGTCTCCGCATGATGTTAATTTATCAAATAACAATTTTATAATTTCCTTATTTTAATTTTTTATAAATTTGTCATCGTGTACCCAGACTTATTTTTAAATATCTACAAACATTACAATTAGAAAAGTTTCATTACAAATGTGAAATTAGTAGACTGTCAAAAAAACAATGCAAATACACATACATTTTTCTACCGACTGTATATCTTACATAATATAGAGCGCAGTTTTATAAGAGGCCTCGCGCAGTTTTACAGCAGGCCGACCGCATTGTTACTTTGTTTGTGAGGAAATTATTTTTATTATTGAGGGTTTCACGTTTGATTTGAACAACTCAGGGTTCTTTCGCTGACGTCAGTAAGAAATTAAATACAAGGGACTGGAGTAGCAGTCAGAAAGGAAAGTGACTCCATGAACAAAGTCACTTACCACCAGTCTGTGATAAAGCTCATGGATGCAGAACAGCTACTCCGTGAGTAGTCACTTACCAAGGAATGTGATGAAAAGAGACACAAGCACCAGTGACTGCACTCACGGATTGAAGAGGAAAATGAAGAGGTGATAGTAAATGAAGCTTACGAGCCTACCTAACACACAAAATCTCTAAGACCTCGTAGTTGAAGAGCATAACCCTAGCGCTATCTTCTAAAACTGCAAGTAGTGTTAAAAAATAATACACATGGTAAGCATGAAAAAAGACAATCCAAATTACAACAGTTCGTGGGCCCATGGGACTCACCACAGACAGTCCCTTAGGGTGTCTATAGCGAAAGATACCAGTCGGTGTTTACAACGCAGTAACGGTGTTCCGTGATATACAGCAGAGGTGATATTAATTAATATCATACAGTATATCGTGCATGTTATTTAATTGTTCCGTAATGACTTCCTTCTCGCCAGTTTATTAATTAGCATTGGCAGCTGCTGAGCTATTCTTACCCAAATAATTAACTGATATGAAATGGAGTGGAAATTATTGTAGAAATAAAGTGTAGTCATACGCATCATTACACTGGGTTACAAATGGTGTATGTTGTAATTAATAAAGAACTTCACAGTCATTAACATATTTAAATAATTATTAAGGGGGAATTTAATTGTAATTATAGATTAAAATAAAATATATTATAAGAGTATAGAATATGTGTATCGAAATAAGAGTAAGTTCTTAGTTAAAGAACGCTTCCACATTTTCGATCATGTAAGATTTTATTTTAATTGGTATCCATGATACTTGGAGGTATCGTGGATACCAATTAAAATGCAAGTACCATGGATACCAATTAAAATAACTAGCTAAATTATATTTCTCTTCTTACATGATCGAATAAGTGAAACCGTTCGATAACTCGAAACTTACCCTTCAACAAAATTGGTAACTAAAGAAATTCTATCAATACACATTTCCCTTTACCAAATATCTATTTTCATTCACCATCGTGCGACTGGTTTTTGCAGCAAATACCGATAGGACCCAAACAATAGAGTCCTTCTTGCGACAGTGGGCACCAATTGCCAGTAGGTCGAAAAAAAAGGATAAGGTCACTGAAAGCCAGTCCAATTTTTACCTTTGCTGATGAATACGGAGAAGGTGAACCCGATATTCCGTGGGAATCTATTGATCGAACGGCAGATATAAAGGAAATAAGATGGAGGATGAATTCGTAGGTATATTCAAGGAGAAAATAATCATAAAAATGTTTGAGGAGATATAGTATAATATTTTTTATTTAATTAACACTCTACTATACTGATAGTAGAGTGTTAACAATACACTATTTTATGTCCATTATAAAATGGAGGAAATGTATGAATGGTGTATCATTACACTGTAACCATCGTGTGTACAGAGACGAGAATAGAAAAGGTGGTAGACAACTACACTAGTACACATGGTGGTTAATTTGGTACAGGAAATGCAGAAGCACGCTCACTAATACCTTGTACCATTCGATCATCCAATAGTGAAGAAAACAAATCGAATAAATAATAACTAGGGTTGTGACAATATACTTTTAACATCATAGATCCTGAAAATATTATAGACGGAAAGAATTAAACAGTATAAGATCATAATCATTCTACATCAGCTGTATATAGTATTCTATACCATTACATTTCGTCACAACCCTAATGTTAGCTAATACTATAAGTAAGCTTTTTTCTAAATTAATTAATTAACGATGGTAAATAAGTATATGCAATGAAAAATGATCAGTGTCAAACAATTCCACAGGACTTACCACGGGTTGCTGGAGAGAACCTATGGTAGCGGTGGTGACATGGAGGGGAACATCCTTGGTGAGTGAGGGGGAGCTCTTGCCATTCACCCCATTGGTGGTGGAACCATTAGTGGAGGAGGTTCCATTGGTGGAAGATCCGTTGATGGAGGAACCATTGGTGGATACGTGAATGCCGTTTGTAACAGAGACTCCCCCGTTATTACCGTCCACACAATCCCCTCCATTGATCTTGGTGAGGCTCACATTATTGCTGTGGAGGAAGGAGGAGGGAGTGGTGGAGGTAGGGACAGTGGGGGGAGTGACTGGGGTGAGCTCACTGGGCCCCCCATTCGTCTCGTAGAGTTTATGTCTGTAAGCCAAGCGATCCAAGGAGGCCAGACGATAGGTGTTTCCACCACAGCTATTGGGGGAGGAGAGAGCAGTGGGGGAAGAGTATTTTCCTCCTCCACTCAGTCCACTGTAGGTGGAGGAGTAAGTGGAGGATGTTTTCTTCATCTCTTCGTATTTTTTAATTCTAGGCGAGTTACTGAAAGTGCTCATGTTGGAGGTAGAGCGAAGATAACTGGAACTGTTCTGGTGATCGGAATCACCATTCATCGTGAACGATAAATATAAAGAAAAGGAAATTCCTTCTAGATACCAAGGAGCTCCACAATAACCATTAAATCCTACACAATCACATAAATCTAAGCTATCGTACTCGGTTTCAAAAGGCACACAACAGTCTACTTTTATTGCTTTAGGATCGAATCCTTCACACCAAGTCAACGTAGGTAGGACGGTAATAAGAGTCACTTTCGAAATTAAAAGATTAAATAAAAGCCTGTAAAACAAATAACAATTTATAACAACCAATAACAGGTGATAACAAATATCACTAACAGCTGGTGTTACATGGACACACGCACACTACAAATTAGGGCCGTGGAAGAAAATCGATAATTTGGCTTCCCAAAGCTTCGAGATTTGGGCTTCGCAGTCACACCAATGACATAAAAGAAATGACAGCTGCTAGCATCAATGACAAGTTATATTAGGAGGGTAAGGGGTTTAATACAGTGTGTCACATGTGAACTGATAGTGCTTATCTCTTATCGGGAAGCAATTAGTGCTTGTAAAGTGGCTGATAAGCGTTATCTTGGTGCGTTACACCTACAGATCGCCACGCCTATCGGTAGCTTCTCCTACAGTGACGCTACGGCAAACCTACGGAGAAACTCTCTGAAGAACGAGAGAGATAAGGCACGACACACCCGCACACGGCAACGAACAGAGGGAGACTGAAGTCATGGAGTGAGTGAGAGGAGTGATAGGGAGGGAGGGAGTGAGTGAGAGGAGTGAGTGAGAGGAGTGATAGGGAGGGAGTGAGTGATAGGGAGGGAGTGAGTGAGTGAGAGGAGTGAGTGAGAGGAGTGAGTGAGTGAGAGGAGTGAGTGAGTGAGAGGAGTGAGTGAGTGAGAGGAGTGAGTGAGTGAGAGGAGTGAGTGAATGAGAGGAGGGAGTGAGTGAGTGAGTGAGAGGAGGGAGTGAGTGAGTGAGAGGAGGGAGTGAGTGAGTGAGTGAGAGGAGGGAGTGAGTGAGTGAGTGAAAGGAGTGATAGGGAGGGAGTGAGTGAGTGAAAGGAGTGATAGGGAGGGAGTGAGTGAGTGAAAGGAGTGATAGGGAGTGAGTGAAAGGAGTGATAGGGAGGGAGTGAGTGAGTGAAAGGAGTGATAGGGAGGGAGTGAGTGAGTGAAAGGAGTGATAGGGAGGGAGTGAGTGAGTGAAAGGAGTGATAGGGAGGGAGTGAGTGAGTGAAAGGAGTGATAGAGAGGGAGTGAGTGAGTGAGAGGAGTGATAGGGAGGGAGGGAGTGAGTGAGTGAGAGGAGTGATAGGGAGGGAGTGAGTGAGTGAGAGGAGTGATAGGGAGGGAGGGAGTGAGTGAGTGAGTGAGAGGAGTGATAGGGAGGGAGGGAGTGAGTGAGTGAATGAGAGGAGTGATAGGGAGGGAGGGAGTGAGTGAGTGAGTGAGAGGAGTGATAGGGAGGGAGGGAGTGAGTGAGTGAGTGAGAGGAGTGATAGGGAGGGAGTGAGTGAGTGAGTGAGAGGAGTGATAGGGAGGGAGTGAGTGAGTGAGAGGAGTGATAGGGAGTGAGTGAGTGAGAGGAGTGATAGGGAGGGAGTGAGTGAGAGGAGTGATAGGGAGGGAGTGAGTGAGAGGAATGATAGGGAGGGAGTGAGAGGAGTGATAGGGAGGGAGTGAGAGGAGTGATAGGGAGGGAGTGAGAGGAGTGATAGGGAGGGAGTGAGAGGAGTGATAGGGAGGGAGTGAGAGGAGTGATAGGGAGGGAGTGAGAGGAATGATAGGGAGGGAGTGAGAGGAATGATAGGGAGGGAGTGAGAGGAATGATAGGGAGGGAGTGAGAGGAATGATAGGGAGGGAGTGAGAGAAGTGATAGGGAGGAAGTGAGAGGAGTGATAGGGAGGGAGTGAGAGGAATGATAGGGAGGGAGTGAGAGGAATGATAGGGAGGGAGTGAGAGGAATGATAGGGAGGGAGTGAGAGGAATGATAGGGAGGGAGTGAGAGGAATGATAGGGAGGGAGTGAGAGGAATGATAGGGAGGGAGTGAGAGGAATGATAGGGAGGGAGTGAGAGGAATGATAGGGAGGGAGTGAGAGGAATGATAGGGAGGGAGTGAGAGGAATGATAGGGAGGGAGTGAGAGGAGTGATAGGGAGGGAGTGAGAGGAGTGATAGGGAGGAAGTGAGAGGAATGATAGGGAGGGAGTGATAGGTAGCAGAGAGCTAAATGACACAAGAAAAACTTAAGACAGTTTTACCATCTGGTAAGAGACTTCACTATAAAAAATATTAAATAATGTACATAGAACGTACTAAACGCACTACTAAATATTTCAAAGAAAACGCACTTGCTAAATATTAGAATTCAACACCATAATACCAAAATTCACTATTTGGTTAACCTTTTAATTATGAGTCTTAATGAATTTAACAGGAATGTTCCGGATGTTATTTACGAATGAGATGCTATAGAATTATTAAATATATATTGGATGAAACTTATAATTCTATATTTTATACTATTATTAATGTAGATATTAGGGAAAATATTAGGTTAGTTACCGTCGTCTCGTTTTCTTTGCATCTCCTGATAGAAAACCATGGCAGCGGAAACTAGAATATTATTAACTATATCCATCAAATAACATAAGTAAAGGAAAAACGTATTATTTATCACTAAATCAACCGTAATGAAAAAAAAAATCAGTATTCCTAAAAATAAGTCGATTTAGTTAATTATTTAACGTTTAGAAGTTTGAAGAATTAATAGATAGGGTAAGTTTATAGTTATCGAACAGTTCAATATTTTCGATCGTATAAAAAAGTAGATGCCTATTCTAACCTACTAAAAATAATCAGATATGAAAATATCATATATATTCTCTTATAAGAGTATAATCGTTAATGTGGAACTGTGCGCTAACTAGGAACTTACCCTCTACTATTAAATAATACACCATTTAGAATAGCAATTTACCAATAATTCCCCATGCAATAAAGCACTAATAATATAATTTGCATGGCAATCACCCCAGTTTACTCTGTAACAAAACACTCAATTGACAACATTAATAAATTACACTGAAAATGCGTGATGACTTCAATAAGAAACTAGATTACGTGCACTCGGTAGAGCGCATACCTTCACCGCCGCTTTCTCCCAAAATCTGATAAACTGGTGACTGGATAATGACCGATCGTCCCACCAAGTTTCATGCAGTATGGTTCAATACGTTTCGAGTTATAAATGACCATGACCTTGACCTTGACCGGGTCGCTCCTAAAATTCTACCAGCAGGTCACTGGACATTGACCAATCGTTTCACGAAATATATGCAATTTGGTTGAACACTTTTTCAGTTACGCGAATAACAACAAGATAAATAAATAAATAAATGCCATTCTATAATATAACCTTTCCGCATTCTGCGAAGGTAATGAGAGATATTAAAATAATTAAATGTTAAACTAACAAACATCACGAATTTAAGGTTTTAATGAGTGTCTTACTGTTAAATAATGTTCATAATTTTCATTCATTATCACAGTAACGATCAAACATGATTTATACTCTTCTCTGAAAGAAAATCAAGTTTATACTTTGCAGGTATTTAATTTACAATTCATTCCACAAGAATTAGCCAAGTGTCTTTTTTTCATAGTTTACAGCAGTTGTTCTTAAAGTATTTAATGAAAGCTATAATCATAATATATTTGGTTACTATGATGCGAGAAAAGGGCAAATGTACTTCATGTATATTCTGCATGATATTAACAGCTAGAACCGAACTTATAAGTAACATATAAAAAAAGTCATCCCAGGTACCTCCTATACCAATTCCAGACCTCAAAGATGTGCCAGGTATTCCAATTTAAGAACCACTGGTTTATAGGAAGAATATTCTAACTGTAGTCTTCGTGGATCAAACATCAGTTTGAAGCCTCTCCATCACCAGTGTTACCCAGCACATCACGAGTGTTACCCAGCACATCACCAGTGTTACCCTGCACATCACCAGTGTTACCCTGCACATCACCAGTGTTACCCAGCACATCACCAGAGTTACCCAACACATCACGAGTGTTACCCAGCACATCACCAGTGTTACCCTGCACATCACCAGTGTTACCCAGCACATCACCAGTGTTACCCAGCACATCACCAGTGTTACCCAGCACATCACCAGTGTTACCCAGCACATCACCAGTGTTACCCAGCACATCACCAGTGTTACCCTGCACATCACCAGTGTTACCCAGCACATCACCAGTGTTACCCTGCACATCACGAGTGTTACCCAGCACATCACCAGTGTTACCCAGCACATCACCAGTGTTACCCAGCACATCACCAGCTTTACCCAGCACATCACCAGTGTTACCCAGCACATCACCAGTGTTACCCAGCACATCACCAGCTTTACCCTCAGACACTAACAAAGGGTACAGTGTTTACAGCACTAACAAACACGTGGTGTCAACACGTCAGTCAAACGCGGATAAGAGACTAAGAGAAACCAGAAACACCAAGCATTGAAGCAGCACACCAAGCACAAGCAAATCACAAGCAGTTCACTAGAGATAAAACTAAGAAGAGGCTGTTTTAGTTATCTGGTCATAGAGTCCACTGTTCTAATTCAAACTTTTTTGTAACTAATTATAAAATTTAACGTCTGCTTCGGAAATACAAGGGACTGGAAGAAGCAGTCAGAGAGGAAAGTGGCTCCATGAACAGTCACCTACCACCAGTCTGTACAAGTTTCAATCTCCCTCTACTATTGGTTAAAATAAACATAACATTATAAATATATGAATGATTTAAATCGATAACTAAAGAGAGGTCTTTTAGTTACCAAATAGAAATATAGTTACCACTAACTATAGTTTGTTTTAAATGAGAAATATACCTCTAAAGTAAATACACCAGACAGAGTACAGCATTGTCCCAGTGTCATTGTAGATATAATGTAAATAAAAGGTATACGTAGTATTACGTACATACTGTAAGTACAAGATATAACTACATACTACAAGTACAAAGTATAGGTACATACTACGAGTACAAAGTACACGTACAAGGTACAAGTACATACTACAAGTACAAAGTGCATGTACATACTATAAGTACAAAGTCAAGTACACACTGCAAGTACATGTTACAAGTACACACCACAAGTACATGTTACAAGTACCAAGTACATTAGCATGAGAGACAATCAGTCCCTTAAGATATGTAAGTGGAGTAAGAGAGTAATTATACATTCCTATGTCCCAGTCACCTAATTGCAGACAAGAATGCACTCTTATGAAGATGTTAGAACTATGCACTTACAGGGTAATAACAGGGAAAATAAATAAATGAACCTCATCAACAAATAAACAGGGTAAATTAGTAACAAATATATTATACAAGATAAAAAGATAAAACAGCAGCTCAATAATTAACTACAGAAAGGGTAACACAGTAACTGAACTAGATGATGGTCACTCGTAGAGCGCATACGTTCGCCACCGACTATAAATGACATTGACCATCCAATAATCCTTGGGGTTATAAATGACCTAGTAGAGTAATGCGAATGACAAGATTACAAGTAAGTGCTACCTAAAACACAACCTTCTGCAATCTGCGAAGGTAATAATCACTGATCATGTAAAGGGTAAAACAGTAGCTGAATAATCACTAGAGCAAGCCAAACAGTAGCAATGGAACTAATGTATGTATAGCATAACCATGTCTGAAAAAAAAATTATATATACTTAATTAGAAAGTAAATATGACAAAAAATTCATAGTAAATGTAGTTATATAATCACGAATAAAATTTCAAGTGAAATATGGTTAATGAATAATAAGTAATTATAGTTCAAACAAGTGATGTCGCTATTTATTTGATATAATGTTCACTGTACAAGAGAGACAATTAACAATAAGTGTCAGGCAACGTCCAAAGATATTTAAGGCAATAGACTTTGCCAAAACATACATCTTATTATTATTTGCTGTGCCTTTTTAAATAGAAATTAAACATTGAAAATGTGTAGCAACAAGAGAGGGAAATTAATAGTAAATTGTATTTAACATATAATCAATGTTAACATCAACTAATGCACATTATTTTTTCTTGAACAATAGAATCAATAAATTATATATTGCAAAAAATTATCAATACAATAAATATATATAATTAAATAAGTTATTTATATAAAGGCATTTAAAATAAATAGTAACTTTCAATAAAAATATAATGTTCTAACTGATCAAAGAAGTCGTAATTGAAATAAGTTAAATCGTATTTTAATCTTTCTCAACTTCACTTCACTAAATTATTAATCTTCACTATCCCTGTATTAATCGTACTAACATTTTTTAGCAATAACTGCAATTTCTCCTCATTATCATATACATGTACACACACATCAAAATACAAAACAGTAGAAACACAAAAAACAAGTTCTAAAACTTAAACAAGACCTGCAAGCGCATAGGGTTATGTTTAGAGTTATCGGTCAGCACCACATTTCCGACCATATGAGGAAAAGAGTATTAGAATTTTTATCTATATATATATATATATATATACTTTTTTCATATGATCGAAAATGTGAAACCGTCCGGTAACTCGTAACTCACCCCTACCTACCTCAGGTGCTAAATATTTAGAGTGGTAGTCACGCTGAGTAGGGTTAACAGACGCAATGTTAGGATGTATACGAACCACACTGCTCTGAAAGACTGCAGGAAACTCTAAACATTTAACTTAATGGTACTTTATTTAAAGAGCATTAGTAGCTAACTATATTCTATTTATTTTGGTACACATCTATAGAGTTATTGTGTACGATTCTGAAGCATTATTATTTAGTTTGAACTTTAGAAAGATGAGATTTAATTAGAGTTTGAAGGTAGAGTTCTTTCATTTGAAATAAAAATTTGTTCAAAATGAAGCAAACATTGACGATATGTAAAGTACAGTAAATCAAATGAGACTACATTAAAATAAACATATAAATATAGATAATCTACATACAAGCCTGCTTATAAGATATACTTTACGGAGTATGTCTTATAACAAATGATAGATATTCTTTTTGGGAGCGTTATGTATAAAATCCTTACAGCAATTATACAGGTTACAGTCCATTAATTCACAGTTCCGATAGACAGTCTTTCTCTTTGAAATCAGCATAGGGACTATTTCATGAACAGAGACTATTTCTAATTTCAGTCGAACAGACAGTGATTGTTGAGGTACAACCTGTCTACGAACACATGGCCTGACAGTGCGATAAATCAGTCGCTATCGATACGATATACTCTGAAATGTATTGCCGATTGATTCGAGTTAAATAGCAATATAGAAAGTTATTTAAATATCAACACATGCGTATATTGGAATCGATGAAGACAGGATTGAATGAGAGCGAGAATTCGAAATTAAGAGAATATAAGGTGAAATGTAAATAAAAACGAAAATGAAATGCTATATATAATAACGAAAAAATAAATAAAAAATGTAAATAACGAATATCAAATTTAGATAATAACGGAAATAAAATGCAATAAATAATAACGGAAAATAAATTAACATAACAACAAAAATTAAATGCAAATTATGAAGATACTCGTGCATCACTGATATTAGCTACGTACATAATTCAAATTTAAAAACTACAATAATTTCATACGAATACAGTTGAAGAGATTATCATAAATTCATAATAGTGGATGAAAATATCAAACTTTACATATTTGTTTACACGTGAATAAACAGGGTGTAACACAAAAAAACTATCTTTAAAGTAGCTATATAATATACTTACTTAAAGGTTTATTGTTCTTTAAATAGTTTGATACAGAGAACAAATACCAGTGATAATTTAGTATATTACATAGCTACTTTAAATCATGTGAGAATTAGGATTTTTGTGTGCCACTCTGTAGTGTATACGCATGCTTAAATGCTGATAAAACATGTCGATAACATGAACAAACATGATGAATGCTCTAGCATGCTGACTAAAGCCCCGTCCAGACGGTCAAATTTTTTTAAAGAAGTGACAAACTTAATGACAAACTAAATGACAAACTTATCGTCAGTTTTCAAGGAGTGTCTACACGGTCAAATTTTCTCGCCAAAAGTTTGAGGTTCACTGGCGTCAGTTTCGTCAAAATTAATGTTATATATCGTGAAAATAAAAATTATATAACTTTGTATGTATATTTTTTAAAATTAGAACAGTATGAAACCAGAAAAAATAATTTGTTTTTAATGACAAAATATTGTCTTGAAAAGGATAGTCAAAAATAGATCATAGAAAACAATTCACAACGTAGGTAGCCTACCTATAACTTAGATCTAATACTTTCTAATACAATTAACCAAGTATTAAAGTGTCTGTCGTTAGCCATTGTAACTAGATAGATACTAAGTTTGAAAAAATGAGGTTTTTGTAGGTGTACCTAGCTGTAATAAACTAAAATGACGCGCAAATAAAAAAATATTATTGCCGGAAAGTCAGTTTGTACTTCAAACTTTATCGTCAGCAAATAGTTTGACAAACTTTTTGCTGACGATATCCAACATGTTGGAATAAAAAAACTGATGAAAAGTTTGACGGTTTGCTGACGCTAGGAAGTTATCGTCATTTAGTTTGTCATTAAGTTTGTCACTTCTCTGAAAAATTTGACCGTCTGGACGGGGCTTTACTCACCGATGATTTCAACTCGTCTATAACCTCAGGGTGCTATGGAGAAAACAAGCCAAAAAATGAACTCTATAGAAATAATAAATATGATGCAGTTAGTCTTAGAAAAGAAAAATGATACAAATTTAATGGATGTTAATGATTAAATGAAGCTGATTTAATGAATATGAAGAATTAGTAACCTTTATTATTTTTTAGTAAAATGTTATTTATTAATTATATGTTTATTTAGACTTTAAAGGTCCGTACACACGTAGGGTTTTTTAAGTCTTTCCACCAGACTTTTTGTTAAGCTCTTCCTACTTTTTCCACGAGAATATAAGAAAAAATTATATAATAATGTTATATATTTTAGTTGATATCCGTGATGCCTGAAGGTATCATGGATACCAACTGAAAATAAATAATTATTATATCGTTTTCTCTTATATTCTCGTGGAATAAGTAGGAGGAGCTTAGCAAAAAGTCTGGTGGAAAGACTTAAAAAACCCTGAGTGTGTACGGCCCTTAAGTGTTATTTTTTTAGTAAAGCTCTAGTAAATTGTTAGTAACTGTTTAGTCAACTAACTAACTAATTTAAAGTTATGTACTCACAGCTGTTGAGTTGGACGTAGACGAAGGCACATCGTTGTTGTTTGATTCAGTCCGTTTGTTGGAATCGTCAGCGGCGTCATCGTCGAGATCATTCAGAGCGTCAAGAATGTCGATATCGTCGTATTCGTCGGCGGACATGTCGTCAACGGAGTCGTATTCGGTGGATTTGAGTTTGGATTTGGGGGAGAGTTTGGGGGAAGCGGTGGGGGGTTTGGGTACATTCATTGGGGTAGTAGGGGATTTGAGGGTCGAGGAGAGTTTGATGGATGCGTATTGTTCAGTCATGTTAGGGGTGTGACGTCGATTTGATGGTTTGTTTTAACGCCGGCAGAGTGTCCGATGGAGATTGGGGGAATAGAAGAGAAAATGTTAGCAAAATTGTAATTAGCTATCAGTAAACATAGAGAGAGTTTTTATATATCACCACGTGAAAGATAAAATGAGCAACACAAAACCTGTAATAAATTATCTTTTAAAAATAGGAATAATAGGGAAAGTAAATAACAAATTAAACGAATATAACAACAACTTGAAATTAATTATAATTTATATTTTATAATAAATATAATTTAGACAGTGACTCTTTTTTCTGATAGTACATCACAGTGACTCTTTTTTCTGATAGTACATCACAGTGACTCTTTTTTTCTGATAGGACATCACAGTGACTTTTTTTCTGATAGTACATCACAGTGACTTTTCTCTGATAGTACATCATCACAGTGACTCTTTTCCCTGATAGTACATCATCACAGTGACTCTTTTCTCTGATAGTACATCATCACAGTGACTCTTTTCTCTGATAGTACATCATCACAGTGACTCTTTTCCCTGATAGTACATCATCACAGTGACTCTTTTGCCTGATAGTACATCATCACAGTGACTCTTTTGCCTGATAGTACATCATCACAGTGACTCTTTTGCCTGATAGTAGCTACATCATCACAGTGACTCTTTTGCCTGATAGTACATCATCACAGTGACTTTTCTCCGTTAGTACATCATCACAGTGACTCTTTTCCCTGATAGTACATCATCACAGTGACTCTTTTCCCTGATAGTACATCATCACAGTGACTCTTTTCCCTGATAGTACATCATCACAGTGACTCTTTTCTCTGATAGTACATCATCACAGTGACTCTTTTCTCTGATAGTACATCATCACAGTGACTCTTTTCTCTGATGGTACATCATCACAGTGATTTTTCCCTGATGGTACATCATCACAGTGATTTTTCCCTGATGGTACATCATCACAGTGGTTTTTCCCTGATAGTACATCATCACAGTGATTTTTCCCTGATAGTACATCATCACAGTGACTCTTTTCTCTGATAGTACATCATCACAGTGACTCTTTTCTCTGATAGTACATCATCACAGTGACTCTTTTCTCTGATAGTACATCATCACAGTGACTCTTTTCTCTGATAGTACATCATCACAGTGACTCTTTTCTCTGATAGTACATCATCACAGTGACTCTTTTCTCTGATAGTACATCATCACAGTGACTCTTTTCTCTGATAGTACATCATCACAGTGACTCTTTTCCCTGATAGTAGATAAGCATATATATATTATATAATACTGCCATATTAGGATGGAATAGAGAGGTAAGTGCAATTTTTTGCTTGTCTTCCAAATAAGCAGGTTGGTATCTCTGAACACAATATAGAACATAACTAGTGCACAACTGCTAAACTGGTTTGCACACGTTAGTTGTGTACTACCTGTGTACTGTGATAGGTAATGCCCAGACATAAATTGTGGTGGGGTCAATCAAGATTAGGAGGGGACTACACTAAATCTTCTATAGCCCCGCCATAAATTTCTCTACCAATCAACCTGCTCTACATCGAGAAAAAAAACGTACAACTAAAATTTCTTCTAACTTATTTAACAGATGTTTATCAAATTATTGTATTATTTCCCTACTAACAATAATTTAATAAGTATAGATTGCAATGACAGCACATTCTTGCTGAAATATCTCCCAATCCTCATTATTTGCAGACAATGGAAATGTTTCCATACCTAATGGAGATAGATATGCTATGAGGAAAAAGCTAAAGAATTTACGGATTTCTTTCTTCTTAACGAACTAGTGAGAAAGTATCTTTACTTGAGTTTTACTTGAGTATCATTCAAAAATGATAGACAAACTTGTGGAAATTTTGAAAAATATACCTTCTCCTAAATTAAAATATGATTTAAAAATAATAGTGTGAAAAAGGACGACTCAGTGCTTTAGCCTAGATTTGATCCCCATATATATTCGAGTATTATTCTTTGAAAATATTTTAAAATATTCATGTAGCATTCTTTGAAAGAAATTTTAGTATTAACGTTTTCATGCAGTATTATTTGAAAGTCTTTTAGTTGAAGTGATGAAAAGGTGTTTTTTTTTGTCACAATAGCAAGTGGTTCATTTACCGTAATGTTCTTCATATATAATTTACATGCAGAAATGCCTGTATAATAACTAAAATTGATGGTAAATAATAAATATTATATGAGTAATTATAGTTCCACACATGTGAAGTATAAACAGGTGTGACAGGTGTCTTAGAGGAGTGACAAGATACACCTGTCAAGATAACAGATGTTAAACCCACGGCATGACACACGTGTAGTAATTACAGGTGTGAAAACATGTCAGAAGAATGTATTAAAATGTTACAAGAATGTATTAAAATGTTACAAGAATGTATTAAAATGTTACAAGAATGTATTAAAATGTTACAAGAATGTATTAAAATGTTACAAGAATGTATTAAAATGTTACAAGAATGTATTAAAATGTTACAAGAATGTATTAAAATGTTACAAGAATGTATTAAAATGTTACAAGAATGTGGAAAATGTTACAAGAATGTGGAAAATGTTACAGAGGTGTAACACACATGTTAGAGTTACAGAGGTGTAACACACATGTTAGAGTTACAGAGGTGTAACACACATGTTAGAGTTACAGAGGTGTAACACACATGTTAGTGTTACAGAGGTGTAACACACATGTTAGTGTTACAGAGGTGTAACACACATGTTAGTGTTACAGAGGTGTAACACACATGTTAGTGTTACAGAGGTGTAACACACATGTTAGTGTTACAGAGGTGTAACACACATGTTAGTGTTACAGAGGTGTAACACACATGTTAGTGTTACAGAGGTGTAACACACATGTTAGTGTTACAGAGGTGTAACACACATGTTAGTGTTACAGAGGTGTAACACACATGTCAGTGTTACAGAGGTGTAACACACATGTCAGTGTTACAGAGGTGTAACACACATGTTAGTGTTACAGAGGTGTAACACACATGTTAGTGTTACAGAGGTGTAACACACATGTTAGTGTTACAGAGATGCAACACACATGTTAGTGTTACAGAGGTGTAACACACATGTTAGTGTTACAGAGGTGTAACACACATGTTAGTGTTACAGAGGTGTAACACACATGTTAGTGTTACAGAGGTGTAACACACATGTTAGTGTTACAGAGGTGTAACACACATGTTACAGACGCGTAAAACACATGATACAAAGGTGTAACACATGTTACAGATAATTAAAACAACAGGTGTAGCTATTATGTATGTGTAACAAATGTAAAAGAGCAACAAATGCAAATAATAAATGTTACACATGTACAATTATAGGTTGAGTTCCAAGTTATCGGACACTTTCACAATTTTCAATCATACAAAAAATATTGAATAATGCAATTTTTCATGTACGATCGAAAATGTGAAATGACCGATAACTCAGAACTTACCCTACTACCCATTACAATTATGCTAAATAGATAGGTACTTAAAGTGAGTTTTTAGAAAGAGAATGCACATCTGCAACCCAATCGCAAATCTAATGAAGGCTACACCAACATTGAGTACGCACAATGTTATCAAGATATTGATTAATCTAACCAATTAAATAAACTATGATACAAACAGTAGCACTACACACAGACTGAATTAAAGCATAAACATTTACAGTCTCTAAATATCACACAAATATAATTATATAATCACTGTGCCTTCACCAGCAACTAATTTAAAATGTGTATAGCAAGTTAGCAACAGGTGATTATATAGTCTGTGTTCACTGTGAAGAGTTCTCCCGATGAAGAGGAGACACACACAATAACCTCCTTGCACTGGCACTTAGCCGACACTGAGAAAATTAAAGATGCGAGGGGACAACCACATGCTATGGTATTCCTACGGGCAAGGAGGGGGCAATGGTATTCCTACGAGAATGGAGGGGTAATGGTATTCCTACGAGAATGGTGGGGTAGCGATATTCCTACGAGAATGGAGGGGTAATGATATTCCTACGAGAATGGAGGGGTAATGGAATTCCTACGAGAATGGAGGGGTTATGGTATTCCAACGAGAATGGAGGGGTTATGGTATTCCTACGAGAATGGAGGGGTAATGGTATTCCTACGAGAATGGTGGGGTAACGATATTCCTACGAGAATGGAGGGGTAATGATATTCCTACGAGAATGGAGGGGTAATGGAATTCCTACGAGAATGGAGGGGTAATGGTATTCCAACGAGAATGGAGGGGTAATGGTATTCCAACGAGAAAGGAGGGGTAATGGTATTCCTACGAGAATAGAGGGGTAATGGTATTCCTACGTAAAAAGAGATCCTCTGGGGTACACATCCCCAATGGAAACCGAGACGTGGGTATATTTTACTTTTAATTATTAACAAATAAAAACATTTAGATCACTTAGTCAATTTTAGAAGAAACTAATTGAAATTTCTCCAATCTGCCCAGACAATATAAAGACATGCTACGCTCCTCAATTTTAAACTAAAATAAAGTATATCGGTGAAGTACTGATGAAGTTATAGGTGAAATAATCCCCAACAACAATCATACCCTAAATACAGAGCTGTACTTTGTTTCAAATAGCAATCCGTAGCGCAATATCAACCTTCAATACACATGTTATCTACCTAACTACCATTTGGCGAAGTATTCACTGATGTAGCTACTTCTTTTACAATGTAGTCAAAGCAGTGACAATTTCTACGAAGTGACAGCTATAGGCTATTGAATGCAATTCAGTAGGCTTAGGCCCACACCTACAATAGCCTCAACTTGTCTGAACTAACACTAAATAGTAAATAACATATCCTTTGTATGCCAAGTAGGGTAAGTTCTTTATTATCGGTCAGTTCCACATTTTCGGACACGTAAGAAAAAATGATATAATAATTATTATTTAATTTTAATTTAATACCAATTAAAATAAAAATTAAATAATTATTATTATATCGTTTTTTCTTACGTGTCCGAAATGGGGAACTGACCGATAATAAAGAACTTACCCTAATGCTAAATAACATTATAAAAAGCAAATATAAACCAACTTCGATACCAATTAAATGAAAACAAAATTCAATTTATCTTCAACTTTAAATGTGCAATTATACATTTTTCCAAACTTTATTCTGTATTACTGCTACAGTACCTGTTGTTCATGAATATAGAATTCATTTCATACAATGAGGTTAGGATTACATTTAAATGCAAGTACGTATTATCAATTCATTTACACTAATTAAACTAAATTATTCTTTACCATCAAAAGTTGAAACTATGATCTTTTTAAGTTACTATTAATTAACTACTGTACTTTCCCGTTAAAAATAACGGGTCATCATCAATACCAATTTATTTCCCATTATTACGTTACTTTTAATGAATTCAATTAAAATTAAATTTTCTGCATAGTCTAATTTATTTTATAGATTAAATAAAGTAAAAAATTGAATATAAACAGGATATTTAAATATCAAGTCAAGTCAATATATTCCCGTGCGTATCATAGTTACATTCTATATGTTTAATACCCGTCGTGTAAAAGCGGACACCAAATAAATAAACAAACAAAACACTAAGGAAACTAGTCTATTAGTATAGATATTAGTGTGACCCGAAGTCATGATCACAAATTAATGGTATTCATAATGCTCTCTCTAGGTCTTCGGACAGACAGACAGACCGACCGAGTGTTCTCTTATTATAATACAGATTTATACAGTTAGGGTAAGTTCCGAATTATCGGTCAGTACTACATCTTCGGTCATATACGAAAAAACAATATGAAAATTATTAGATAGCACTGTGTAATAATAATTTTTATAATGTTTTTTCTTATATGACCGAAGATGTAGTACTGACCGATAATTTGGAACTTACCCTAAATATCGCTTCTACATTTTCATCTCATTTAACGTCAATTGTGATATCTGCCAATACCTTGACCTATGGCCTAAGGTGTACATTAACCCTCAACTACTTGATCTATTCACAACCGCTGACAGGATTCATTTACAAGAACACGCATATACCAAACAATAAAAAAAAATTGAGAACAAAATTTGCATGCGAACTGAAATTGGTCAATCATCAAAACAAATTAAGCATGAACTTAACGGTATGTAGTTTATTTAGAGTGGATAGATTATTATGAGTGGCAATTGAAATTATACTTTTGTCAACAGAACATCAAAATATCAGTATGGCACTGTAGGTGCCATATAAAGCCATATTTAAGTCATAGCAACATCAGACATAGCCATTGCAGACAACTCGCGCTGTGACTACAGTTTCAAGTTATCGGTCCGTTCAATATTTTCGATCAGAAGGATATTAGTTAACCAAATTAATTATAGTGTGTGACCCACAAAAAAGTGTACCCAAGTTTGAATTGATATAAATATCGTACACGTAAAATATAAAGCAATGACGGTGGTAGAATGGATACGTTAAAAAAATTAAGTTCACTTTAACTCATTTTCCAACTACTTATAAATATGATATTTTTATTAATTCTAAGTTAGGTACACTTTTTTATGAGTCACCCTGTATAATAATTATTATACTTTTATTTTAATTGGTATCCATGATACTTGCAGGTATCATGCAATTAAAATAAAAGTTGAACAACAATAATTATTATACATTTTTCGTAAATAAAGAAACTTCCAATAACTCGGACCTTACTCTAGTTAAAGATTCGGTATGCAATAGCGTATGCATATTATTGCATAACCAATCATATAATCAAGCAATTATAAAAACTAGACATGTTATCTGAGTACATATGATAGTCAGTGATATAACAAATTAATACCAAATGGAATTGCAATACTAATAATTACCGGAAATTTGGTTGAATGTTTTGAGTAATGCGAATAATAACAATATAAAATAAAAAGAATATGAAAAAATAAATGCCGCCTACAGCATTATTCTATCGTAATTACTAATAATGAAGCAAATGCCATCTACCAGGTAAATTTATTCACCTGTTATAACAGTAAACTGTTTTAGCTGCTTGTCAGTACGACAGTTACAGGATATGAAGAAACGAGTGACACAATCTCAACGAGAAACTGACGAAGAAAGTATTTAATTACGGCAAATACCAGAACAAGTGTCTTTGCTATAATAATCACTTCCAGGAGTCTCTTCAATAATAACTATTATTATAGTGTATGGATCAAACACTCCCAAATATATGGGATACAAAGTGATGGTGAATTTATAGATGGATATATATGGGATACAAAGTGATGGTGAATTTATAGATGGATATATATGTACTTTAGTAGGGGTTAAACGTCTGCTTCAGTCATATCGTGAGTATTTCGCTGACGTCAAAAGGAAATTAAATACAAGGGACTAGAAGAAGCAGTCGGAAAGGAAAGTGGCTCCATGAACAAAATCACTTACCACCGTTAGGGACAAAGCTCATGGATGAAGAAAAGATACTCCGTGAATGCAGTCACTTACCAAGGAATGTACGAAAGGTAAATAGTAAATGAAGCCTACGAGTCTACCTAACACAAAATCTAAAACCTCGTAGTTGAAGAGCATAACCCTAGCGCTATCCTCTAAAACTGTAAGTAGCGTTAAAAAATGATAAGCATGGTAAAAATGTTATACATGGATAACGCATTTAAATGTTAAAGAGTTCTTTAAGTGCTTGTGGTTTTAGAATCTAAGGTCATATGGTCATTTCGCTAAACATAAATAGTAATACATAAATAGAGGAAACATAAATAATAATATAGGGAAATTTGAAGAAGCAGTCAGTTGGGAAAGTTGACCGTGAACAAAGTCACTAACCAATATTATATAATCCAAGCTCATGCATGCAGAAAAGCTATTTTTTTAAATACGTCTAACATGAACAAAAGACATAACATTAATATTCAAAATTGTTAGCAAGGTAAATTCCGAGTTATCGGACAGTTACACATTTTCGATCATATAAGAATAAAATTATAATACAACTCTTAAATTCGTTATTTTAATTGGTATCCATGATACCTGCAGGTATCATTGATACCAACTAAAATATCCAATTAAAATGTTAAATTATATTTCTTTACTTATAAGATCGAAAAATTGGAACTGTCCTATAACTGAGAACTTACCCGCGAACACCCTTCTCTACCATTCACAACAGACACTTTTAGGATTGTGTTAGATGATAATAAATACGATAATATCTATTTAGAGGTAATATTACCATGTTAATGTTAGAATGAATGGCATACTAACACACAAACTGCTACCATAGTTGTGTAATTAACACCAAATAACTAACTGTCTGAGACACATGATACGAACCACCACGTAGGTAGGTGTGCGAAGTATCAACCTAATGTAAAGAATTATAATGCTGTTAAAGGACACTGGAAACTGTCAAATATTATTCTTATTAAAATTATTTTAGAAAGTCGCATATTATTTTGAAAAATCCATTATTAATTAAAATAAAATGCATAAATAAATTGTATAATAAAAGATATTTTTTGAAAAATTCATTATTAATTAAAATAATATGCATAATTAATTGTATAATAAAAGATAATATTACACAAAAAATATTTCACGAAAAAAAAATATATAGAGAAACAAATGCCATAGAAAACTGTCAAATATAGGAAAACCAAATCACCACAAAACACTCAAATGTTGTCAATATCTTAACTTCACTTGTTTGAGATTTGACAGTATTTGACTACAATAAATTTGTACCCAATAAATGAAATACATTGTAGCTACAGCTAACTCCACTTCACGACTACGGTGGGGCAGTCTACTAGGATAGAATTACAGGCTCACATCTACAGGTAAGTTTACACGCTGCCTAGCATGAACAAACATCATTAAAATAGCAAAGCTACTTAGAAACATAGTGTACTTATTTTAAAAAGGGTAATTCGAATGATAACGGTGAAATTATTTTCAGGATTTAAACTTTTGAATTCAAAGATTTTTTTTTTGTAGGAGTGAAAAAAAATGTGAACTTAACAATGAATTTAAAGTTTATTGTTTAGTTCAAAGTTTTCAGCTCAATTCCTGACGATGAAATCTTACTATTCGAAAGCTAGAATAGAAAAAACTGAAATTTTGAATTAGCCTCTTGTACATATGGACATTGCGTTCAGTAGAAATCTTTTAGTTTTTAACTGAATATTTTTAAGTACACTGTACAGTCAAAAGAAGAAATAAATCTTACATAAATGAACCTGACGATGAACATAAATCTTACTATTCGAATACTTGTAGTTCAGTATGAATACTAAAAGAAAAGTTAAATTTCCAAGAAGAAACTAGTAATTGTAATACTTTATATTGCGTTAGGTTTCGTGCTCACACTTCAATCCAAGAGATTAATTACCAATTTACAACAGTTCTGAGTGAAAGCCTTTTTAGAGTAATTATTTTTCAATAAGTGAAATTCATGATCAGATTGACTGAAAAAGAATTCAGAATTAAATGAAAATGATTAAATTATATTGATTAAATAGTTTCTATCTGTATATAATTATAAAGTACAGAAATATTATGGAAGTATTTAAATTAACAAAAAGTTATTTTAATAAGTAGAACAACCATCATTCTGACGCAGTTTTAATTTCATGAGTTAGGGTAAGTTCCGAGTTATCGGACAGTTCCACATTGTAGATCACGTAAGAAAAAACGTATCAAATGTGGAATAAATCTTATATGGTCGAAAATGTGGAACTGCCCGATAACTCGAAACTCACCCCTACCTTGACTATACTTTAAAAAGATAAAGAATACACAATATTTATCACTAAATCATAAATATTCAGCAATAATGACTGTAAATCAGTAATTATAATAACTAATAACTACCTCTATTTGAGCGCAAGGAAGACCTGAGGCTTTTTATTTCCAAACCACATTTATCCACTTCCCTGATAGCCCTGTCCACTGCATTGCTAGCGCTACGTGACAGGGGGGTGGAGCTCAGGGGGGTCCTGGGGGTGGAGGGGGTCCCGGGGGTGAAGGGGTTGTTTGACTCATCGCAATCGAAGGGGTTAGAGTCCTTAGAAACACTTTTACCAATTTTGCTCATTGTGATGAATACTATTGATGTTTTATCATTCAAATTAGACCTAAAAAATAATATCCCATTGAAACTATTCATTAATTTTAAACTTATAGTGCTAGTAGATCTATCCAAGGTAAATAATTATAATTACCAATACGTTTTTTCTTTACTTTACAATTTCAGGAAAATAATTTAAAAGTTAAGAAAAATAAATTAGACGAATTACTAAATTGAATCGCGTGCGTGAACTAACATAGGGTTTTCATGAATAACAAAATAACGATTTAAATTACATTATTATTAAGAATGTTTTTGTATATGTTCGGATATGTGACTACCGATAGCTCAGACCTCTACTTATAGCGCTACACAATTCAATTGGTAAATAAGCAATAGAGAACAACTCCAGAACTAGTGAAGTGGTAAGCAATGCGCAACACTTTGTACCAATGTCAGCCACACACCAACAGAGAAACTATACTGACCACACAGCTAGAGGGGAGTGAAGTGAAGTGAGAGTGAGTGAAGTGAGGGAGAGTGAAGTGAAGTGAGGGAGAGTGAAGTGAAGTGAGGAAGAGTGAAGTGAAGTGAGGAAGAGTGAAGTGAAGTGAGGGAGAGTGAAGTGAGGGAGAGTGAAGTGAGGGAGAGTGAAGTGAAGTGAGGGAGAGTGAAGTGAGGGAGAGTGAAGTGAAGTGAGGGAGAGTGAAGTGAAGTGAGGGAGAGTGAAGTGAGGGAGAGTGAAGTGAGGGAGAGTGAGGGAGGGAGAGTGAAGTGAGGGAAGGAGAGTGAAGTGAGGGAAGGAGAGTGAAGTGAGGGAGGGAGAGTGAAGTGAGGGAGGGAGAGTGAAGTGAGGGAGGGAGAGTGAAGTGAGGGAGGGAGAGTGAAGTGAGGGAGGGATAGTGAAGTGAGGGAGAGTGAAGTGAAGTGAGGGAGAGTGAAGTGAAGTGAGGGAGAGTGAAGTGAAGTGAGGGAGAGTGAAGTGAGGGAGAGTGAAGTGAGGGAGAGTGAGGGAAGGAGAGGGAAGTGAGGGAGGGAGAGTGAAGTGAGGGAGGGAGAGTGAAGTGAGGGAGAGTGAAGTGAGGGAGAGTGAAGTGAGGGAGAGTGAAGTTAATGAGTGAAGAGAGGGAATGAAGTGAGGGAATGAAGTGAGGGAATAGGAGAGTGAAATGAGAGCAGTGAGAGCGAAATGAGAGCGGTGAGAGCAGTGAGAGTGAAATGAGAGCAGTGAGAGTGAAATGAGAGCAGTGAGAGTGAAATGAGAGCAGTGAGAGCGAAATGAGAGCAGTGAGAGCGAAATGAGAGCAGTGAGAGCGAAATGAGAGCAGTGAGAGCGAAATGAGAGCAGTGAGAGTGAAATGAGAGCAGTGAGAGTGAAATGAGAGCAGTGAGAGTGAAATGAGAGCAGTGAGAGTGAAATGAGAGCAGTGAGAGTGAAATGAGAGCAGTGAGAGTGAAATGAGAGCAGTGAGTAAGAAATGAGAGCAGTGAGTAAGAAATGAGAGCAGGTAGAGAGATATGAGAGCAGGTAGAGAGATATGAGAGCAGGTAGAGAGATATGAGAGCAGGTAGAGAGATATGAGAGCAGGTAGAGAGATATGAGAGCAGGTAGAGAGAAATGAGAGCAGGTAGAGAGAAATGAGAGCAGGTAGAGAGAAATGAGAGCAGGTAGAGAGAAATGAGAGCAGGTAGAGAGAAATGAGAGCAGGTAGAGAGAAATGAGAGCAGGTAGAGAGAAATGAGAGCAGGTAGAGAGAAATGAGAGCAGGTAGAGAGAAATGAGAGCAGTGAGAGTGAAATGAGAGCAGTGAGAGTGAAATGAGAGCAGTGAGAGTGAAATGAGAGCAGTGAGAGTGAAATGAGAGCAGTGAAAGCGAAAGGAGAGCAGTGAGAGTCAAATGAGAGCAGTGAGAGTCAAATGAGAGCAGTGAGAGCGAAATGAGAGCAGTGAGAGTGAAATGAGAGCAAAATGAGAGCACTAGTTAATCATTCAGGAAGAGGAAAGTGATAATGACTCATAATTTTAAGGAATTAACATGAATGCAGTCCTTGTTTCAAATAATAAGTCAACTCGTTTACGGGGCACTCTAAAATTATACTAAATGTATACTGAATAAACTACTCGTATCACGCACATATTAATACATAGAAGACGATTAACAGTAACACACATTGAATTGTAAAAATTAATACATTTTTGAACACATGAATATATTATACTTGAAGTAAGATTTAATTACATGATCGAAAATATGGAACTGGCCAATAACTAGGAACTTACCCTACGTAGATTTAGAATCTTTGGGCCACGGTAGAGTATAGAACAAACAGCAACATTAGGAAATGAATGTTAAGTGATGAAATGATGCAGTGAGCATGACTAGAGCAATGAAAAAGGTATTAGATACTAATACCTTTACTAATAATACCTCGTGAGTGTTGGGTACTAATACCTAGTAAGTATTGGGTACTAATACCTAGTGAGTATTGGGTACTAATACCTAGTGAGTATTGGGTACTAGCTAATACCTAGTGAGTATTGGTACTAATACCTAGTGAGTGTTTGGTACTAATACCTCGTGAAGAGTATTAGATACCAATACCTAATGAAGCGTATTGGATGATGGATACTAATACCAAGTGAAGAGTATTAGATACCAATACCAAGTGAAGAGTATTAGATACCAATACCTAGTGAAGAGTATTAGATACCAATACCTAGTGAAGAGTATTAGATACCAATACCAAGTGAAGAGTATTAGATACCAATACCAAGTGAAGAGTAGGTATTAGATACCAATACCTAGTGAAGAGTATTAGATACCAATACCAAGTGAAGAGTATTAGATACCAATACCAAGTGAAGAGTAGGTATTAGATACCAATACCTAGTGAAGAGTATTAGATACCAATACCAAGTGAAGAGTATTAGATACCAATACCAAGTGAAGAGTAGGTATTAGATACCAATACCTAGTGAACCGTATTGGATGATGGATACCATTACCTAGTGAAAAGTAGGTATTAGATACCATTACCTAGTGAAAAGTAGGTATTAGATACCAATACCTAGTGAAGCGTATTGGATGATGGATACCATTACCTAGTGAAAAGTAGGTATTAGATACCAATACCTAGTGAAGAGTATTAGATACCATTACCTAGTGAAAAGTAGGTATTAGATACCAATACCTAGTGAAGAGTATTAGATACCATTACCTAGTGAAGAGTAGGTATTAGATACCAATACCTAGTGAAGAGTATTAGATACCATTACCTAGTGAAGAGTAGGTATTAGATACCATTACCTAGTGAAGAGTATTAGATACCATTACCTAGTGAAGAGTATTAGATACCATTACCTAGTGAAGAGTATTAGATACCATTACCTAGTGAAGAGTAGGTATTAGATACCAATACCTAGTGAAGAGTAGGTATTAGATACCAATACCTAGTGAAGAGTATTAGATACCATTACCTAGTGAAGAGTAGGTATTAGATACCATTACCTAGTGAAGAGTATTAGATACCATTACCTAGTGAAGAGTAGGTATTAGATACCATTACCTAGTGAAGAGTATTAGATACCATTACCTAGTGAAGAGTATTAGATACCATTACCTAGTGAAGAGTATTAGATACCATTACCTAGTGAAGAGTATTAGATACCATTACCTAGTGAAGAGTAGGTATTAGATACCAATACCTAGTGAAAAGTAGGTATTAGATACCAATACCTAGCGAAAAGACTCCAACTTGCACTTCAATCGGATCGTGATATAAATATAGTGAGAGTGATTGACATTATGAACTGAGTAGAGGTTTAGTTATATTTCTTTTATTTACTTGATTTTTGTTAAACATATTTCATCTTCACAAGAGGTATATTGCTAACTATAAAGGAAAATGAATACAATAGGACTTAGAAAAGAAGCCAGACAGGATAGTGGCTTCATGAAAAGGAACATATATGATTACAATGCTCATGGATACAGAAAAGCAAGTACAGTTACTTTATATAAAATGGGATAATAATGAATACATTAAATGGTAAAATTGAAAGAAAAATTTAACAATCAAAATTACAACAGTTTGGGGCTCAAAAAAAATCTTTACAAAGGACTTGAATACACCAAATAAAGAGGGTAAATAGAAAATAAAATCAGAATAAAACATCAATATTATTTGGTAGACTATCACATAATCTCATAATTATTAATTAAATTATATATATAATAATATTAGCAAATAATACACAGACTTTGAAGTAATGCACTAAAATAATAAATGAAGAATAAACATGGTTAAGTTACATTGATATTAGTAAGAAAATAATACATAATAGCTATTTAGTTAGTAGAAAAAGAATAGATACTATGATGTACAGAAAGAAATAAAACCATCTACATTTTACATAAACTGCATATGTACGTCTTGGGTAAGCTCCCGAGGTATTGGACAGCTCCACATCTTCGATAACATAGAAACTAAGTAAGCTGCAATTAATTATCTATTATTCAACAAATTTTAATTGGTATCCATGATATCTGCAGGTATCATGGATACCATTAAAATAGAAGATAAATAATAATTATGCATCTTTTCTCCTATATGATCGATAATGTGGAATAGTCCAATAATTTGGAACTTACCCTAGTGCAACATGTTAAAATGATATAAATATTAATAGAGATTAATTAAGAAGCGATACCACAGCTGGGTAGAAGAGCTCTAGACGAGTTAAAACATTATACCATCTAGAAAAGGAAATTAGTAACAGATGAGAACATAGAGGCATAAATCATCACCAACTTTATAAAATATATTGAAGCATTTTTTAACATAAATGTTATTAAAAAGGCTTTACAATAATTAATGTCAAATTAATAAGTTTGGAAATTTTTCTTAATTCAAATGTATGCACTTTCCACATAAGATTTTTAACTTATATGGGAAAATTTTAATTTGTTTTAAATAACAGCCTTCATTACAAAATTTGAAAAAATGATAGTCTCAATATTGCCCAGCAATGAAAAAATTAAGAAATAGGGTAAGTTCTGAGTTAATGAACAGTTGCACATTTTCAATCATGTAACAAAAATTTTATATTATTCAATTTTTGTAATTACAGAATTTTTTCTCTTATGATCAGAAATGAGGAACCGTCCAATTAATCAGAACATACCCGATACAAGCCGAGTGTTGGTGATGATTTGAGAGAAGCAAGCTAGCAAGATAACTCTCACCTGCTCTAGCCTGAGCATACGTGCCAGCTGGAACAAAACAAAATGAAAATGTAAACAAATGAAGCAAAATGAGATGAACTAAAACAAACTATGGGAGTGCCGCAGTACTCTGGACAATTACTTAGGGTCCCAGTATTTGAAAAGTGGGGCATGATAGGTTTCATGATCTCTGCCACTTTCTGAGTACTGAGGGTGTCCGAGTACTGAAACACTCCATAGCTACTACTCGGAAGAACACTGAAATGTTTACATATTTAGAAGTTCTATCGACAATTTAAAAATAGATCTCGTAAATTACACTCTACTTAGTTAAAGTACACAATCAAGATATAATGAGAAATTTTGTACAGAGTATATTAAAAAGTATAAAAACATTAAAACTTACCTAACTACCTGGCTATCTACAACAAAGACTAGGCTACTAATATAAGAAGACATTTCTCTCGGTAATAAACATGTAAACATAAAAACTAATTGGCTTTCAAAGAATCTTTTAAAAAATTCACCTATTCCATGATGGAGCTGGAAGATTTCACAAGCCAACTTATATGCTTCATTATTTGTTTAGTGTATTTCATAGACAGTAAATAGATATTGAAGCAAAACTATTTGCTATTTATCCCGATACAAATGGCAATGGGTTATGTCACCACTTTTTCTAGATTTCACAGGTACATTTGCAGTTTATTTTTGATTAATATACAGATATATTAATATTGGAGTCATGCTGCTCCCTTGCCAGGTAGTTGAACAATTATTAAGTGTGCAAAGGCCAAACTACATCAAAAAATCGAAAGTATGGAATCTTTATAGAGATATTGAGGTTAACTGCAGGATGTTACGCATTAGAAGCCAATCTCAAAGACATCTCAAAGGTAATGTCTCCAGATTGAATGAAAGAATTGTTGTTGTGCTCTATTTTTATTACCCTTTAGTAAATCCAAAAAAAAAAAGAGATGACACATAACCCACAACTACCTTTTTTTCTACTTGGCCATTAATTTATGAATTAACTAATTAAGCCAAAATTAAGGGGAAATGTTGGCAAACTTTTAACAGAATTTTGGAAAAGTCAGACTGTTCCAAAGCTGTTCTTCAGAAAATGAATGTAAATAGGTATTTATTCATTATATGAATTAATTCAGAATCATTTGAACATTACCTAACTGTAGCAACTGGTTCAAGTGGTTGGAGAGAAGACCTCAATTTTGCATTCTGTTCCCTATTCTCATTTTTCATGAAACTACATGTAAAATATTGAAGATTGTTCACACAGAAAATGTTACTGTTCACACAGAAATTGTTAAATATGCACCATATACTGAAGACTGACGTGACCGGAAAATTCATCAACAGTAAATTTACTCCACTGAATATTTGTCCTCGGAAAATTCTTCCACTAAAAGAAAATTAATTTAAATGGAAGAAAATGTTATGATATATCCAGTCTGCAGAATATGGGAGATATTTGGGATATTCTCTCAGAACAATTTTGAATTAATTCCTTTATTTACATTAATTTTGCTTGGAACAATTCTGAATTAATCTCTATATTTACATTAATTTTGTAACAAACAGGATTAGAGATTTCTATGAACACGTTACCAGTTTCTGCAGACTGGTGATATATATTTGATATAAAGTAGTTTTAAAGTATGTAGGTAATAGTCTATAATTGTAAAATATTGTACCCATAATTTCATAAAGTTTGTCGTAAGGTACCTAAATCTTAACAAATTAAATATGGGACATTTTAAACATTTTCTGTGCAAAAGATCATGATTTTAATCTTTTATTTACATGTATTTCACTGAGAAGTTTAGAAAAAATGTCAAATTTGAAGATTTCTGTGTGAACAAAAACTCCACTGACTTTTTCAAAAAGCTGAAAAAATCCACTAACAATTTCCAATAATTTTGCTGATCCACCAATATTTTTCCAATTTATCCAGTGAAAATTAATGGTAACGTTATACTAACATAGGAATATATAGCTAAAACTCCACAGACTTTGCCAGAATACCAGTCTGCAAAACTCAAAAGATGCAATAAGCTGTAAGTTTATCAGGAGACTATCGAGGCCTTGAAATTAGTCTCCTGAATTATCCGTCAATAATTTCCTAATTAATTCCTATGTTTACATGTAATTATTTATTGAAGAGTATTTTGAGATTTAGGGATATTTTAGAGAGAAATTTAAAAACCTGTGGAGAGAAATTGCCCCAAAACTTAAATATTTGGACTTTGGAGACTGATTGTGAATGCTTTGCAGACTGGCCAAGTAAAATAGTACCTATGGCTCATAAACTCTCCATAAATCACTAAATTTCTCTCCAAAATGATCAAATTATCATAAATTTTCTCCAAAATAACATTGTAGCATAGGAAAAAATTAGATAATTGTCACCATTAACCTAGTTTCAGAGAATGTTCATCGAGTCATCAATATACCTTTTTTTCAAAAATAATTCAACAAAAATTAGTAATGAAGTTGACGGTCGTCAAAATTTAATTTCAAATTTTGAAAGTCGACAGTTGTCAATATACCTATATTATTATACCTACCTAATTATCAAAAGAAAACAAACATTATTATATAATTGAGAGCATATCAGCCAATCAGAGAGAGGCATACAACTGATACCAGCCAATCACAGTGAGCCTGAGAGGCATACTTTCTTTCATAGTTATTCATTTTTTTTTTCGATAATTAGTCAGAAGCATCAAATCAAAATGAAAAGTAGTGACCACATCATTCATAACAAAAGATTGCAATCTTTCACAGAAAACTGATATACAATTATACCAGTTTACAGAATATGGGACATTAACATTTTCTGTGCGAACAATCCTTAATTTTCTCCTATATTTACATTAATTTTACTGAGAACAGAAGCCAAAATAGAGGATTTTTTGGAGAACAGTTTTCCAGTTCCTGTAGTCTGGCAATTATACATCGCGGTGCACGCCATATCAAAACAAAATGGAGGCTTTGTTTACATTTCAACAAAGATGCGCGATTCTGCCGTTTATAATTATGAGTCACCAATTTAAATTTTAAATCTAAATAAAGTGCTCATAGTCGTCTATATATGGGAAAGATACTTATTTTCTCAAATTTTAAGTCGACAATTAATCGGCGACTTGATACATATTCTTAAACTACGACCATTAACAATTGTGGGGCTCAAAATAACTAGTAATAACATGCATTAGTACCTCTGGTAGACTGGCCGCCAGACTGTATTTCAGGGTAAAATTACACCGACTCGCCATTAAAGTGGCGAGTTTGTGACAGTTATTTTAAGCCCTTCAATTACAAATGGACATGGTAAAAATTATCTAATTTACTCCTATGCTACAATGTTATTTTGGAGAGAATTTATGCTAATTTGATCATTTTGGCAAGATATTTGGTGATTTTTGTAGAGAGCTGGAGAGACAAATGGAGAGTTTATGTTTATAAGACATACTATTTTATTTGGCTGAGAGTCAGAGAGTAACTCTCTCTCAAATTAAAATCTTAGCAGGAGATGAGGAGAAGAGACGCATAATGCAGAGTGGGATCTTTGGAGACATTTTTTGTGGAAAAAATTCTTCAGTTTGGAGACAGATTTGAAAAGTTTTGGAGAAGAAATGTTCTCAAAATAAAATCTTGTAGACACTAGACAGTCGACAGATTTGACACACTTGGCATTCTGGTCATTCCCAAGTAAAATAGTAGGACTCATAAACTCTCCACTTGTCTCTCCAGCTCTCTGCCTCTCACCCTCTCTCCAAAAATAACCAAATTTCCATGTTTCAAATTATGGACATAGTCGCCAGTATATTGGCGACTTTTTGGGGGGTGAAATAATTTGAAAAACATGTATATAACAAGTAAATCACTCCTAAAATAGTCTCAAGAGATACAAATGCATCAGACATGAAGTATGAAGATATTTTCAAGTGTAAAATCTTAAGTTTAAAGTATCTTAAATGTGGCGACCTGGATCCATTTTTTCGCTAAACCGGCGACTTTCCTGCCACACTTTGAAATATGGCCTAATCACCAGTCTGCAGAATATGGAACATTTTTCCAAGACTCTCTGCGGGAGTTTTTGATCGAAATTTAGACTTTTGAGATCTCTGCGGCAGATCATGAATTAATTCCTATGTTACCATTAATTTTGCTGCGGGAGATTTTGAATTAATTCCCATGTTACCATTAATTTAGCTGCGGGAGATTCTGAATCTGCTGCTGAGAGTCAGAGAGTAACTGTCTCTCAAATTAAAATCTCTGCGGGAGAAGAGACACATTCTGCAGAGTCGCAGACTGGCCAAATCATAAATTCTCTCCAAAATAACATTGTAGCCAGTCTGCAGAATATGCGAGATATTTGGGATATTCTCTCCGAACAATTTTGAATTAATTCCTATATTTACATTAATTTTGCTACGAACATTTCTGAATTAATTCCTATATTTACATTAATTTTGCTACGAACAGATTAAGAGATCTCTACGAACACTTATGACTTAACCAGTTTCTGCAGACTGGCATTGTAGGCTTGTAGCGTAGGAGAAAAATAGATATTTCTCACCATTTGCAATTGAAGGGCTCAAAATAACTGTCACAAACTCACCATTAAAATGGCAAGTTTGTACATTCATTATTACCTCCCCTGGGGTCATTCCAGTCTGTATTTTGTGGTAAATTCTATTGACATGTCGGTGGATTTTTTCCCTTTGAAAATAATATTCTGGCAAAGTCAGTGGATTTGTAGCTATTTATTTCTATGTTACCATTAATTTTCACTGGATAAATTGGGCAAATGTGGGTGGATTGTCAAATTACTGGAAATTTATGGTGGATTTTTTCAGCTCTTTGAAAAGTCAGTGGGATTTTGTGCACCAAATAGCCAATAGGTACAGTCACAGACTGGTGGTCATATCATTCAGCAATCAGCATTGAGCACCTACCTTAACCTACCTAACTCATTGCAATTCAAATATACTGTGATTTCACTTACAGTTAGATCTGACATAGGTATAGTAATGTGACAACTAATATCAACAAGCCAATGCGAAAATTAGTTAAGAAATTGTAAATAAATCTGGTTAACGTTTAAACTTAGGATGAACTCCCTTGGATAGTTACTTTTATTTAAGAAGTAAATGTATCATGAATAATATCTCTATGAAAATAAATCCATTGGAGGGGTATAGTACTTTCATTTCTAATATGTAATCAATATTGTCTTACCTGATTTGCTCATTATTTAATAGTCAATTAATAATTTTCTAAGCTTGAGTCACCAAGGCGCCAACTATCGAGCCACTTGTTTTGTTTACGTTGACCAATAAATGACTAACGAAAAGCGCATTTCAAATTTTGCAGAGGGTGTGTCGATATACAAATTTAATTCGATCTGCTAAGTCGTAACTAGGGTAAGTTCTGAGTTATTGACCAGTTCCCCATTTTCGATCATATAAGTATACATAAGATATATAATTAAATAGTTTGAATATATATTTTAATTGGCATCCATGATTATTGTTGGACGTAGGTTGCAATAAATATGACTGTTAAATGATTAGGTAGTATTATATTTTCGACACTTTAATTAATTAGGTCCTCTCCTGGTTCCGAGAAAAAAATAAGTTTATCACATAATATATAGAACTAAGGTCTACGATCATTATTCTGCAAATCGTATTCAATTCGGTTCAGTATATATTTTACAATTTGTTTTTAAAGTTTTTTAATACCTACTCTGTGAGCAACAATTGAGCGAATCACTAATCTGATGCTCAAGAAGAAGACTGTACACTCTTTGTTTTGATTAGGTACAAATTTGAATTTTATAAACAAACCATGCGTTTTCGGCCTTTATTTTAGATATAATTGTTTCCTAAAGTATTTAAACGTTTCTTTTATAAGTTCATTCAATTTTATACCTTTACACGAATATTAAATGGATTTATTAAACCTAATACATAGATGAAAATCAAAACAAATGGTGTACATTCTTTTTCTTCAGGCTGAAAATTTCTTAAATTAGAAAGTCGGAAGTAAAATAGGTTTTGTAGAGTTTTGATTATAAAAATCTTAAAAAGCATTTAAAATTAAAAATATGCTACCAAATAATTCGATGCGGTTTGCAGCAAAATGATAAAAAAAATATTAGCCTTGTTGAATAAGGCAATAAAAATATTTGCTTGGAGGGGACCTTTAACATGAAATCATATATATTTATGTATTTGAGGGTATACCCAGTAAACATTACAATGTTTGGCCAACGTTGGCCCAATTCATTACGAATATCTGGGCCAGCTATAATTGTCATGCCGGTCTCAGTGTACTAGGGCCAGCATAAGCACGACATTGACCAACCTCACGACGTACTGCCCACCACCCCTGAATAGTATAACCACGTATAAACAACTTGTTGGTGTCGCCAATATTTATCGTAAGCGATGTAGTGCTGGTGCTGCATTGGGCCAGTACAAGACGTTTTGTCATTTCACTGACCCAGTTCTGGCAAGTGACTTATAAAAGTCTTATTGTCGATGCCGGCAACATTTAATGTTGCTGATGCAGTGATGCTATTTTCATATATGAGGTTTATTAAGGTTACGCCAACAATTACATATCACAATGTACCTCTTAAGTACCTCTTAATTCTTATAGATCAAAATAAGGGGAAAAGAATATAGGTATGCATGAGTTAGTACAGAGATGGTTGAAGTGTGTATCGAAAATACTTAAGTACTGAGTACAACTGTACTAGTACTCGTAAATCAATGTACTTGAAGTACATACATAGTTGCACAAATACTCAAATGAAAGAGTACTTTCAAGTACCAAGTTCATTTACTATACAATTTAAAAACTAACAATTCACACTGTTAACTCCGATAGTACATCATCACTGCGGCTCTTTTTTCTGATAGTACATCATCACAGTGACTCTTTTCTCTGATAGTACATCATCACAGTGACTCTTTTCTCTGATAGTACATCATCACTGCGACTCTTTTCTCCGAAAGTACATCATCACAGTGACTCTTTTCTCTGCTAGTACATCATCACAGTGACTCTTTTCTCTGATAGTACATCATCACAGTGACTCTTCTCTCAGATAGTACATCATCACAGTGTCTCTTTACTCTGATAGTACATCATCACAGTGACTCTTTTCTCTGATAGTACATCATCACAGTAACTCTTTTCTCTGATAGTACATCATCACTGAGACTCTTTTCTCTGATAGTACATCATCGCTGCGACTCTTTTCTCTGATAGTACATCATCACAGTGACTCTTTTCTCTGATAGTACATCATCACAGTGACTCTTTTCTCTGATAGTACATCATCACAGTGACTTTTTTATGTACGCGTTTGGAAATATTGGTTGTGATATCTAGCTATCACAAATTAATTATAGGCATAGTATTTAAATTGGTCTATATAACTCAAATACATGATTGAATTTCTGAAAAAATGAAATGTCACCTTCACATAAAATTATACAATGTCTTATACTGGTAACAGTTTGGCATATACAATTTTCCAACATGTTGGACCTCTTCCGGCTCTTCAAACTCTAGATTATAGTGTGTGACTGTGACAACACTAAAATCAAACAGTTTTTATCCAGTTTGATAGTCTGTACGGGGCCTATTTAAATTCATTTCTAGATAGGAAAAAGATTCAATTTTAGATATTATAGAACTAATCTTTTATATCTCTTGAATGCAATTGGCAACATCTAACAAAAATATTCTTTACGTACAAGATACATGCTAGGTGCTGCAAAAAAGTAGCCAATTTAAAAGGGTTGTAATTTGGAAGCTATTACTGGTAAATTAATGGTATATGTTTCATTTAAAAAGATGACAATTCCCAGTTTCTTTTCATATTAAATTTAGCATAACATGACTACAACCAGACTCAGCAAACTTATCAAGTTGGAAAACGTTTTATTATCACATTCTGTTAAGCCCCGTTTACATTGAGGCTCTTTTGCACACTCTGAGTGTTGAAACAACGGGCAAACGCGCAGTGGAGGGGCAAACCAGCGATAAACTTGAGGCTCACTTCAACATTCACATTGACCATTCTTTTCGACACTCTGAGTGACACTCACTGTGGCACAGTCAGTCCATTGATGCACCAGGGGGAGGTTGTAAACATCGAAGTTCCTGCAAAATGGCTGATAACGAGTAGAGCTGCTGTTGAACAACTAATTGGATTATATAGGACTCATGAATGCCTTTGGAAATCATCAAGTAAAGCATATAAAAGTAGAAATTTAAGAGAAAGAGCAATAATGACGTTAAACAACGTATAATATTATCCCTCTCTATAATAAAGAGCATTGTGTTTTTATATATAAATCCATGACGCTCAAGTATTTTTTCCAAAACTCAAAATTTTCAAAACTCAAAATTTCCCGAAAACTCAATATTTTTCTCGAAAACTCAAAATTTTCAGAAAACATAAAATTTTTCGAAAACTCAATTTTCCGAAAACTTATTCTTCCGAAAATTCATTAAATTCAATTTCCATCAAAAAACTTTTATTTTTAACGGGATAGTACACTAGTTATTAATATTAGGTTGAGATGGAGAAGTAAATAATGAAATGCAAACTATACGGAACCATGCAGCACCGCAGGGAGCGTAATAAAGTCAACGAGTCGAAAAAATCTGATAAAATTTATGAAACAGATGAAATTTATGCACCATCGCTTTGGTGCTATAAATTGCTTCATTACATGTTGTTACACTTCTCGCCATCGAATCTTAATATCAACTAAGAACTCTCGCACCATCTCAATCTGCCCGCCAAACGCTTTTCAAATGTGAACAGTCAAGACTCTTTTTGAGCGTGCACTTGCCCGTTGCCCGTGGATGTGAGCTTCCAATGTGAGTGTCAATGTAAACAAAGAGTATTAGAATGGGTCCGCAAAAATGTAGCCGATTTAAAACTTAAAAGGGCTGTAATTTGTAAACTATTAGAGCTAGAAGCCCAGAAAAGGTTTTATTCAAGGGAAGTGCCTCACTTTTTTTGTTTGTTTGAAGAGTGAGATGCTTGATTTTCTCAGACTTTATTATACTATAAAAAATAATAAAATATACTATTTTTTACTTAAGAGATTTTTTGAAAATTGACCGTTCTGTTGTACTCAACTAAATTCTGAATAATAAAAAAATCTAAATTCTCTAAGTCAAAAAATTGAAGATGGAATAGGCTTTAGAAGTTGAAAAATCAAGGGTATTGAGAACGGCCAATTCTATTTTTATTATAACAGCAGTACTATATTGACTACATGAAAAATACTGTAAACAAACAAATACTACTTCATAACATACCTTTTTTTGCTTCCCCCAGCTCCTCCCCCAACCCTTCCCCCCTCCCCTTTTTGAGGCACTTTCAGACAACGTTCATACCTAATATTTTTACACATTTTTTTTTAATTATCTCATATTTCGGTAGGCACTCCCCTTGAAAGAAGAGAATCTATAGTTTAATTTGATATTATCCATACGAAAAGAGACACATCTACATTCTACAGAGTTTCAATTTGTTTATTTTTGTTCAATTTGTTCATTTGGTTTATTATCCCAAGAAAGGCACAATTAACAGTGGAATAGAGAAAACTTATCCTTGTTGAGGTGATCAAAAATGGATCCGTGATGACTACTATTTATCAATTTTTTAGGCAAGATATGGAACACTAATGTGTAAAATATTCGTTGAATGAAATTACGTTAAAGGTAAATTACAATCAAATTTGATGGGGTTTGCAGTTAAGTGATAAGAAACATTAGCCTCGTTGATTTAACCAATAAAAAAATTTGCTTGGAAGGGAACTTTAAGAGACATGTCCTCGGTACAGTTAATATAATTTAAATGAAAGAAATTCAGGCCATGATAAGACAGCAGGGACAGAAACATCATTTGTGCTATGTATATTATGCTATAATTTGCTGTTATGTAAATAATTTTCTATTTTCTGTGGCGATAAATTTTAATATGGCAATAACTTTTTGGGGTAACTTTCGGAGGAACCATTGATTTGGGGTAATTTCCCTGAAAGTTACTCAATTTAATCGTGTACCGAGCTATTCTAGGGCAGTTCATTTAGAGAGTTCATACCATAAACAAAAGCTCCAGCTGCAGTATTACAATGATGGGCTAGGAGCACTTGATTGAGAGCACCGGAGGCGGAAAATGGGTAGTACAGGATATCAGCTGAGGGCAAATAAAGCTTACTGCATGAAGCAAGGAAGAAGCACAGGGACTTGCACCAAGGAGGACTAACAGCTTCGATCGCCTAGCAACGTCATGGCCGTCTATAGTTGATCAGGCCAGATTCCCGAAAATAACAGCTGTTGAAAGTGGTCCTAAAAATCAAAACAAATGGCGAACCTAGTCTGCGTCAGTTTTTTACAATTTGCATATTTTAAGCAACTTATAGCTATTTAATGATAAAATAAAGTATACCAATGGATTTGTAATTAGTCAATTACTATAATAGTGCTATTTTAACTGATCTAATCATAATTAATCTATTTAAATATCCTATACATACACGAGTCACGAGTGCTTGATGGCGATTCAATAAAAATGGTGGTTGTCCTCGCATCATTTTGCTATTTAAACCAATTTAGAGTGGTCTGACGATATTTTTAATGGGGAATGAAAATATTGCCAAAGGCATGATCGATAGGACTGTAATTTTTTTTTTCAATTTTTGTATCTGTAACTGTTAAAATTAATGAATTTAAAATTGAAGTGACTGAACCTTTCACCTATACGGTAGCTATACCTAAGTACCTACTACCAAAAGCTAAAAATCTAGACTCGAAACATCTTCTAAAATTAAAAGCAGAACAAATCAGATACATTTTGTACCTTTGGTATTTAGTATTTACCTACATAATCAACATTTTAAATATGATCAGACTTTAAGAGATTTAAATAACAAATGTAAAATTCAGCCTCAGGTTCCACTTTCCAGTTTTCCCACTAGCCTTCTGCCAAGTGCCAGGCTGCAAAGTATGGAGTGTATGACTAATATGTCTCCCAAGATTTTTTTTAAGGACAATTTCTCTCCAAAAGGTTTCTAAATAAATATATCTTATCTAATATTTAGGAAGGCAGGGGGTCTGATTATCAGACTAGGGGTTGTAAACATTATTGCCGATCCCCCCCTCCCACCGCATTGTCCTGAGGCTACCCTTAGGTAGGCCTTCTTTTTGTTATATTGTAGGTTTTGTTCAGTTTGGCACTCTTTTTCTTCAGCTTTCCTTTGTATCTTTCCTCAATTTCTTCATCTTATTTCCTCTTCCTTCTGCCTTGCTATATCCATGGATAACAGGATAAGCAGACTTACTGTGTAGGTCTCTTATCCATAGATGTCTATTCTTGCCTTTCATGCGCTGGGCCGACATTGTTTCCTGTGGTAGCCGAGTAGTCGACCTAGTGTATGAAGCGTACTTTCACTGTCCCCTCTTCTACGAGGCCTTCTTCATGTCTCTTTGGATCACCTCGTAGTGGATAGGGACAACTTTTAAACCTTGAATATAATAAAAATAATCTAATATTTATGTAAATACTTTATTATCATTAATAATCAAATATATGTAATAACAGAGATATCACTGATCATTCTTTACTTTCTATTTGAATCAGGAGTAGGTAAGGTAGATACCTACCTAACTACTATTTTCTGAGTAACTGAGTGTATGTCATAGCGGCATAGCCTATATAAATAATATTATATAGGTAACTATCTAATATATGCAAGACTAAGTAAGTCCTCAAGTTTATAAACTACTTCTAATTAGAGATTCACATTTATAAAAGATGCCTTGCCCACCTTAAAATAAAAAATTATAATTTAATAGACATTTCAGATATAGGAATGCAACAATCACACAAGAAATTACTTACTGAAGAAAATAGATTTGCGGAATAATTATGATTTTATTTTACCTATTGCATTATTGATTGATGAAACTCATATGGAATGTTCATCATATAAATTTGAAAGCTTGTTTTCTTCCTCTCCAGCAACTAGCTTTTATGATTATCAATTTGAGGTCATCAAATAAAGATATACCTGGTGACTCTGCTCTATATACTGTGAAAATTTTACTGGGGAATCTCACTGTGATCTTATAAAATAGTGTACATAAGCATAAGCTTTAATATTAGTTAGGTATATCAGTCATCTCAGAAAATAATAAAGTAAATAGAAAGCTTTTGAAATTTTTTGTGGTGGTAATTTACTGAATGTATAACTTCAGTTCACTGTGTACTACATTAACTGTTTTAGTTCTCTTTTCAGAAAACTATGTAACAAATCATAAAGTTAAAGTTACTGCAAAAAATGTGAAGGACTAGCTACATCTAATCCTGATAACCTATGCTCAAACTCAACTACTATCTCTGTGAGTTGTTTATAAAATAATATAAAACCATCATGACTTACAACATGCATTACCCTTTTTAGTTCCTAAACCTTTGTTATTAAATGATTCAAAAATAATTTGTATTAATCCTTCTTTTTAATTAAATATTCATTTATTTATACTAAAATTTACTGTTTTTCTTTTTCAGAACTTTGGTCCTAAAATATATCTAGTGAAATATATTTGCTGCTGCCTTCCAGTATTGCATTCCAGGAATGAAGGTAAAGAAGTCCAGGAATCTTTTATATACATATATATAGATTAATGTTAAGTTTATTATTTAATCAAAGAATGATTCTCATATCTAAATAATAAATTCATTATCATGGTTATTTTCATATCTTCATAATTAATATTTGATAGTAATTTTATATCTTAAGACTATTTATAAATTTTATTTTCTTTTCCAGATTAATCTTTGCAAAAATGAATCATAGTAAGCATCAACACCACTCACAGCCTTGCACCACACTTAAATTTGGATTTTTATGAAATGGTTTTCATAATACTAGTCACATTCTGAAAGATATATTGATATGGCTACTCTTGTATTAGAGATGTTAGCTTCATCTTATTTTTTAGAGCTACATTGCAAATTAGTCTGAATTCTGAAAGAACTTGCAATTATTTGCACAAAACTTCTCAATGGTACTATTTTTGGACCTCCTGTAGATAAAGCACCCCAGTCCACTTTGAGGTGCCTTATCTAGCTACAGGGGGAAAATCTTGGTGCCTTATCTACAGGAAGAAAATCTTGAGGTGCCTTATCTACAGGAGGGAAATCTTGAGGTGCCTTATCTACAGGAGGGAAATCTTGAGGTGCCTTATCTACAGGAGGGAAATCTTGAGGTGCCTTATCTACAGGAGGGAAATCTTGAGGTGCCTTATCTACAGGAGGAAAATCTTGAGGTGCCTTATCTACAGGAGGAAAATCTTGAGGTGCCTTATCTACAGGAGGGAAATCTTGAGGTGTCTTATCTACAGGAGGAAAATCTTGGGGTGCCTTATCTACAGGAGGAAAATCTTGGGGTGCCTTATCTACAGGAGGGAAATCTTGAGGTGCCTTATCTACAGGAGGGAAATCTTGAGGTGCCTTATCTACAGGAGGAAAATCTTGAGGTGCCTTATCTACAGGAGGGAAATCTTGAGGTGCCTTATCTACAGGAGGGAAATCTTGAGGTGCCTTATCTACAGGAGGGAAATCTTGAGGTGCCTTATCTACAGGAGGAAAATCTTGGGGTGCCTTATCTACAGGAGGAAAATCTTGGGGTGCCTTATCTACAGGAGGAAAATCTTGGGGTGCCTTATCTACAGGAGGAAAATCTTGGGGTGCCTTATCTACAGGAGGGAAATCTTGGGGTGCCTTATCTACAGGAGGGAAATCTTGGGGTGCTTGCTGATCTGTTATTTAAATATAATATATTTATCAAAATGTTTCTTTGTCTCGAAGCATATATATTACAAAACTCAAAAATCATCTCTTTGGTTATACCATTAGAAAGAATTGAATGTTTTTTTGTAATTATTAATGTTGATTTAATATAAATATTTTCATTGTTTTCACTAATTTTCAAAACATATTTTGGTGGGATAATATAAAATAACACTTTGCAAGCAGTTTTGTAGTCCTACCTACTGTCTTAATTGGACAGATATAGTTCTGTGCAACAATTGCTTTGCACCTTCAGTCAGGCTATCGTTTCTGTTAACTAATATTTACTTCTACAACTCCAATCCAAGTAAAGAAAACACTTATGAATATCATTAATCCTCAATACAACTAATATGTTTCAAAATTAAGCAAACATGTACAGCTAACTATTATGTTTCAATAATATTGGAAAGTAATTTATTTCCTTAAGAGAGCTAATTTGTTAAAAGAATGATCAGGTGAGGCAAGTATTATCTACTGTGCTGCCTTATACAATATCAAGGAGACTCTCAATAAGAAACAGTCAGTAATTTCCCCAAATACTTTATTTTTTGAGCATAAAAATACAGGCATGTGAATGTACTAAATTCTAGTATTCCACCAAAGAGCATATGGACAACCGTAACTTTGAACATTGACAAAATAGCCAAGCAAATTTGTAATGTAATTAGAGAAAAAAAAATCACAATAACTTTAAATTGACTTCTTTCTACAATAAAAGCACATTATAAAATGAAACAGTTGATATTGCAAAATTTAACACAAATAAATACTATGTGACTACATATTATTCATCTCATGCTCGACAGTAAAAATAATACATTTATTGTTTTACCACTTTAGCAGAAACAAAGTTATGTCAAGAGAGAATTTACAAATCCTAAAAATCAATTCTGTTTAACGGTCTATCTATCAAAATGTATTTAATATTCCAATAGTTCTAAGAAAGTTGAACAGTGGACCACCAAGATAACTCAAATCATTCATAATAATGGGAAAAATGTCTGCCCACTAGACCAACAATATAACCTTTCATCAATATAATCAGGGGACTCTACTATGATGTGATAAACTGTCAGATAGACGAAACAATCATGCTTGACAGTATCATGACGTTTCACTACACCCTGAGTGCAATCAATTATATCACTCTTAATAACTATCTCTACTATTTGAGTGCAAATCAAGACTGCTTAACTTCACGTAGCACTAAGTCGTATTTCAAACTGAATTTTTGATGCCATAAACCCAAATGAACTGCCTAAGGTATAAAGACTCACACAGGAACTGACATGTTAATACACATTTAAAATAATAAGAAACTGTTATGAAAGTTATTAATTTAATACAACTATTCAATTTTAATAAATAAATACTTTATAGTTATAAACATCTTATAATATAGGAATATGATTACTTTGTGCTGTAGCATAAATGTATACAGCACATCTACAGCTATTTCGAATTTAGCATAGGTAGGAGCATAGATAACTGATATAAACAAGTTTAGCACCACTGATCAGTATTCTAATAAACAGACATCTGGTAGCAAAGAATTATATATTTGTGACCAACGATTAATTAAACTTATGAAACCTTCTTTTTCTTAAGTATTGAGAGAGAGGGACAAACAAACAAGGTTCTCTTCCACCACTTCATCCTGTTAAGAACAAGGATGAAGTGTGTACTGGGAGAGAGGGACAAACAAACAAGGTTCTCTTCCACCACTTCATCCTGTTAAGAACAAGGATGAAGTGTGTACTGGGAGAGAGGGACAAACAAACAAGGTTCTCTTCCACCACTTCATCCTGTTAAGAACAAGGATGAAGTGTGTACTGGGAGGGGTATCGAAACAAGTGAAGTCTTATAATATGTGCATAAGAAATATAAGAAAATAAAATGTGGGAAGTCCTTGACCCATCTTCCCTGGGTCAAGCTAGCCTACCAAAGTCAAGGTCCATAGTAAGTGTGATTCACGCTTGTTAAATAAAAAGTTTAGCTTGACCCATAACATATTATTTTCATTCCGAATGAATTAAAATATTGCTCGACACCAGGATTTATAATTTAAAGATTTTATGACACAGGTAATCGAGAATTGAGCAATAACTAACATACATATGCACGGCTCCAATAATACTCAACGCTCTACAAGTCTATATCAGTTAACTATGGCTACAAGATAATGCTTAAATTATTAGAATAACTGAATATGATCCCTAAATAGCAATAATATATATTTCTAATTGAGAGTGGAAAGTTTCATACGTTTCTTCCTATTGCTTGTTTCTACGATAACATTATTAAATACTTTAGTATAATTATTGAGCAAGATGTTACTCATGGTTCGGAGACATAAGGTATATATTTGCTTGACGGATCTCTCACAATTGGGACAAGACTCGTCACAGTCACCACCATCTAAGACTAACAAACATATATTAATCATTATATTTCTTTGATATTGAGCTCTGACAAATTGATCTTCAAATTCATTAAGGATACATTGAAAAACTTTGTACACAACAGTACATAAGGATAAACTGAATGATGTAGGGAATTTTAGACCTCCTCTGTTCAAAGATGTGAAGTATTCAGAAACAGAAGATTTTTCAAGTACTAAAGCCTTTTTAGTACATAATCTATTGGAACACATTCCACATTTCAATTTACCACTGATAGAATTGGATACATAACCGGAAATAAACAACAGTACATCAGAGTCGTGCTCATTAATTTCATATTCAATTACTGTATCCAAAACAGAATCAAAAGGAGCAAGATTTAAAACAGATACATTGATATTATCTACTTCATATTCGGAATTACATTTTAAATCTTTGATGGTAAATTTTCCATATTTTGAATTAAGGGATAGCAAGTTTAATATTTTTAATTTTTTTTTTCTCTTTCGAGAACTTGTGGGACTAAAACATTATAATTTCCTCCAGACATTTGCCTATACTCTCCAAATCTTGCTTCTAATGGATCTGTTTGGAATTTCCCTAATAAAACATATTCAAATCCAAAATTGTTAATCAAGTAATTAGATAAGTGGACAAGAGCAGATGAAGTGTGAGCTAATGCAAAAGAAGTCTCTCTTGAAAGTTTTCCATGTCTCTTGCCTTTGGTTTGCCCAAATTCTGGACCCATTTGAAGAATTGTTCTAAAAATTGCAAATTAGGATCAGACTCTGATGTACTGTTGATTGGATTACAATTTTCATTTCTTAAAAAATTACCTTTTAGTTTTGACTTAACATTTACAATGTTCCACTATTTTAAAATTATGTTCATGAAAGTGCACAGAGGTTCATGATTATCCAAATTGCTAGTTTTAAGAGCAGAAATATTTTTGTCATTAAACAATTTAACAACAAATTGGACATTTTGCCTTTCAAAATTAGAAGGATATAACACTTTCTGAGATAAATCTGGAGCATGTTTTATTAACATACTTTTCTCATCATCATACAATGTTTTTAGGATCTTTAATGATGCACTCTGTACACTTTCATTTTCATTGGAAAATGGTGGAAAAATAAATGTTTGTATAGGATCCTTAACATTAAGCCAATTATTTCTTATACATTTAAACAAATGAACAGTATCAAATAGAAAAAATAAATTTAAATTTGGATCGAAAGGATGCTGTACACACTCTTTTAATTCCCCATGACAAAATTTCTCAAATGCATTTCTATTTATTCTATTGTTATCAGAAATCAAACTTATAACTTTATAGCCCAAAATAGTCAACTGTTCTAGAACAGTATTAATTAAATTGAACAATGTATTGGCATTAATATTTTTAACAGGGTAGAGAGCAACTATATCTTTATTTTTCGATTTTAAAGAAGTTATCATGAAAGCTTGTAAACTTGTTGCTGGAGAATCAGAATTATCAGCCATACCATGAATATTACCAGCTTTATAAGATAACGATGCTTTTATGTGAATTTCATCCAGCAACAAGTTTACAATTTTCTCTTCTTCAGTCAGGATACTCATTTTATTTTTTAGATAGTTCAAATGGGAATCTGACATTCCAGCATTCAACATGTCAGAATTAAAAGACAGTTTTTTTAAATAAGAAGGATGGGGAATTTTCAAAATTTCAGAATTTCTTAATAACTTATACCCATTTGGACTAGAGTAGTACAGCATGCATGACCAAAGAAGAGTTTCAGGACTATAATGTGGATTTTTAGTATTAAATAACAATAACTGTTCTACTAAAAACTTCATACGCTTACAAGTAGACACACTTTCGTCTAGATATTCTTCCAATAGTTTAATACCATAACTTAGTTTATCTTCTACAGTACATGAAGTTTCAGTATATAAATTGAAATGACTTACTATATTTTCAAACTTACTCCATTTATTGCACAAGCACTCTTTTCCCAAAATAAACAAGTATTTTTCTTTATTTAACTTTACATTATGGTACCAAACATCTACAGATAAATCTATTTTAATGGTAATACAAAGAGAAATTTTTGGAAATTTATCAAAAGAAGCTTTAAAAATATTAACACTTTCAGGAGAAAATGTGCTATGCCAAACTGAAGGATCAATTTTATTTCTGATATTGTCGGAGAGATCTTTGAATGAAAGGATCATATCTTTCAATTCTATATCTTCCAATAATTTTTTGTGTGTAGATTGCACCTTTTCCAATCGTTGCTCAGGAGGGTTTCTAGTTAGGGGAACTTCAGTAGACATGTAAGATGGTTGGCTTTTAAAAATAGAAGGATATGCCTCCTTTAGAAGGATGGGATGTTTTCTATTGGTTGTCAACTTTTTTCCATCCAATGTGGTTACAGAAATTTCCCTACTAATAAATTTTTCATTAAAGTGATTAATGCAAATAACAGAGGATTTGGATGGCTGGAAATCAGCACGATGAATTCTCTTGACCCAGTCATTCTTTCTGTCTAAATCATTAGGAAATTTGAAAACTGAGGTGTACTTATCCTGCAGATTATAATTACTGTCACAGCCTGGAACACAGCATTTATTGCCTCCCATCTTCTGAAATGTTGAAAATAGATATATTTAGACAAAAAAAATATTATTTTCTTTCTAGGTTAATGAAGATTGTTTTGCTCCGACTGTATTAAAGCACAAAGGAAATATAAAATGAATATATTCTATGTATTCCTATTGAAGCTTTTTAGAAATGATAGATAATTATAAATATAGTGATATTGGCTATTTCAAAAGCATAGATACATGTATCATTCTTAAAAAGTTGATAAAAAGTATGTAAATACAGCAGCACCTTTCCCAAAATAAAATAAATTGAAAGATAGAAGGAAAAATGTTTTTTTTTATATTCTAAGTAGAATAAAGTGATATAATCAAACACTATAAATGTTTGTGCACTCAAAACAAAAATCTGCGAGTTTTAATTTAATTAGTTGAGAATTGATTAAATGAATAGCTAAAAAATTAGTAGCTAGCTAGTGAATATAATTTATATTAAAAAACTAAATGATTAATTACCTTTAAAAGTTGACTTAACAGCTATACAACCTCACTTGAGTCTTTAGATTCAGCTTTTCAGTAGCTGTACAGTATTTTAACTATTTATGAGATCATAAGTCTGCAAAAATAAAAAATAGGGATTAAGTTCAGAGTTCAAACACCAATACTAGTGAATTAAATCACCCAGATCTTGTTGACAACAGAATCTAGAGCTCCATTCTTTACGATATCAAGCATGCGAATCTGAATGAAAGTTATTATAGCTACACAATAGTGTAACATATTTGATTTAATTCCTACTTTCTCTCAATCAGTTATATTTTGATTTCAGATTATTTTCTACCACCCAGCAAATAGTTTCTCTTCTTATTATTGGTTCAAAATAGGGATGTTATAAATAAATCAACCAACAATTAGGTAGGTCCAAAGTAGTTCTAGGTCCTTTTCGCCATAACACTTTTGCCACACAAAACTTTTCCCGGCAATATGACAATTATTTAGCAAAATAAAGTATATATATTCATGTTATAGTAAAAACAGTAGAGTATATATCTTGTCACTTACAAACTTGGGTGGGGGACCTGGACTTACATTTGCTATATCTCATTATATTTATAATTTATCAGACTGCAAAGCATGCACAATCAGTCTCCAGATATTTAATTTTTGAGGCAATTTGTCTCCAAAGATTTTCTAATTTCTCTCCAAAATGGCCAAAAATCTTAAAATTCTCTCCACTAAATACTAATTACATGTAAACATGGGGTTAATTAGAAAAATGTCGCCAGATAATTCAGGAGACTAATTTTAAGCCCTGACCAGTCGCCGGATAAACTTCACAACTTCATGCATCTTTTGCAGACTGGATAATTTATAGCATTTTAAATTTTTTAGGCACAAGTGACATACCATGAGGCCTGAAAGAGTCGTGCAGCTAAAAAAAATTTGGGCTAAAGGACTGGTCACCATCCAAAAGGTCCAGGTGACCGAAGGGAGATTCAGAAGCAGAGAATCTCCCTTAGTGGCCACTTAGCCAAATTAATGATAATCCAATCTGCATAATGACAATGTGTCCACTGTCTCCTGACTCCAGAGATTATAATTTGAGAAAGACTCGAAAAGAGTTACTCTTAGACTCTAAGCAGCAGATTCAAAATCTCCCTCAGCTAAATTAATGGTAACATAGGAATTAATACAAAATCTCCCCCTTGGTAACATAGAATTAATCCGAAATCACCCTCAGCTAAGTTTATAAATTAATGGTAACATAGGAATTAATTCAAAGTCAAACTCAGCTAAATTAATGGTAACATAGGAATTAATTCAAGATCAGTTAAATCATCCCCAGAGATCTTAATTTTCAAAAAATTTGGCTCAGATTTGTTCCATATTCTGCAGACTGGACTGGATGGTATCATCATTCATGCCGCCACTCTGCATAATGAGACTCTTCTCCCCCTCCCGCAGAGCGGCAGAGTCAGAGATTTAAATTTGAGAATTGAGAGACAGTTACTCTCTGACAGTCTGACTCACAAGTCTGAAGTCTCACAGTAGCAGATTCAGAAATTAATGGTTACAGAAGAATTAATTCAAAATCTCCCGCATCTAAATTAATGGTTACATAGAAATTAATTTAAGATCTCCCACAGAGATATACAATTTCTAAAGTTGAGCTCAGATTTGTGGCAGAGTCTTGGAAAATGTTCCATATTCTGCAGTCTGATTAATACCTAATAATCATGGTAACATAGGAATTAATTCAATGTTACCCTCAGCTAATTTAATGGTAACATAGGAATTAAATCAAGATCTTCCTCAGAGATCTAAAATATCTAAAGTTAGGCTCAGATTTATGTCAAGATAGTCTTGGAAAATATTTCAAATTGGAATCTATAGCCTAGGCAGTGCTGAGGGCTACAAAATTATCACTCAATTAGGCATATCAGTCCTAATTAACAAACTAACTAGAGAACTTAGTTAACAAAACAACACAAGAAGAAATGTTTAAATCCTAACAATGGTCATTATCATATGATAATAACTTCAGAGTCTCTGATTTGCCTCCGGTGCTGGACAATTCGTTCAGTTAAAAACCACTTTTATATATATTATAATGAATAAATTCACATAATTTTGATGGCAAATAATCCGGAACATTCCTTAATTTACATCATGAAAAGCACAAGGGGAAAAAGTCATCATTATGAGTGCAATGGCATAAAAACCGAAGAAAATATGTTGCGCGCCATCTTTATCCATTAATTTTAGCGACAGTAATTAGACATCATAGGACCACTTTCAACAGCTGATTGAACTATAAACGCCATGATGAGCTGGCCTGATTAACTATAGACGGCCATGGCAACGTTCACAATTGCAGCGTCAACGTCTGGCAAAAGGAATCTGCTGATCGAAAGGGTTAGTCACTTTCTTTGTTTTTAACTCCTTAGTCACATAGGTTCCCCTGTGAAATCTAGGGGAAAGTCCCCATTTATCGGCCACTTAAGAGGTTTCCTTCAAAACTATTATTATTGTTTAACTCTCCTCTCTACTAGTGCATATACGACAGAACCAACTAAAAGATGAAATTTAAATCTTTTAAACCATATAAAGTACTATGCAATTCGTTTAGTATAAATTAATCTACATTGAATCAAATATTAAATATGAAAAACTCCAATTATCGACATGTTGAAACCAAATATCGTCACATGTTATTACCCATTTATCGTCATGTGTCGATACATGGGTGATATCGTCCACAGAATAAAATTTTCATTGAACAGCTTGCAGGATGGGGGAAAATCAGATAGAATGGGGAAAATTAGATAGAATGGGGAAAATTAGGTAGAATGGGGAAAATCAGATAGAATGGGGAAAATCAGATAGAATGGGGAAAATCAGATAGAATGGGGAAAATCAGGTAGAGTGGGGAAAATCAGATAGAATGGGGAAAATCAGATAGAATGGGAAAAATAAGGTAGAATGGGGAAAATCAGATAGAATGGGGAAAATCAGATAGAATGGGGAAAATCAGATAGAATGGGGAAAATCAGGTAGAATGGGGAAAATCAGATAGAATGGGGAAAATCAGATAGAATGGGGAAAATCAGGTAGAATGGGGAAAATCAGGTAGAATGGGGAAAATCAGATAGAATGGGGAAAATCAGATAGAATGGGGAAAATTAGGTAGAATGGGGAAAATTAGGTAGAATGGGGAAAATTAGGTAGAATGGGAAAAATCAGGTAGAATGGAGGAAAATCATGTAGAATGGAGGAAAATTGGATATAATTGGGAAAATTAGGTAGAATGGGGGGGAAATCAGGTAGAATGGGGAAAAATAAGGTAGAAGCGGTAACCTACCTAGATTTTAAATCTCTTTGTCAAAAATCTACCGAAAATTAAAATTTATACAAAACGGTAAAAGTTCTACTGTTATTTTATGTAACTTGTTAATGTTTCTAAAGTTTAAAATTAATCTATTTATTTGTTAAAAATTCTATTTAAATATTTGTGCTTTTAAAATCACTTCTTGTTGAACTATTAAAATTATTTATGTTAAAACTTAAAATTTAATTAAAATATTTTGAAACTTGCTTTGCGTTAAAACTTTACAACTAATTTTATCGCCACAGATGTGTTTTTCAACTTCTTCTTTTCCATTTAAGATTGTCAGTTGAAACCCGTAGTATCTGGGCTACCTAAACAAAACGCTTGCTGAGAACTTCTTGAAGAACTTTTGTCCAAACCTATATAAATATTTGGTAGTTGAGCCTTTTAATACTGCTATAAACTATATAATTTTCATTTACAAAACTTAAACATCAATTTTTTCTTTCATAGCAAACAAGGCTCCCAATCATCCCTCATCAGGTAGTGGACGAAGAGAGTGAAGAAGCTGCAGATTGCGGGCTAAAATTAACTACCTTTAAATTAATTCAGTGTGTTTTAGTTTTCCATCCTTGTAGATTTTTCAGTACATCATCAACCTTGTTAGAGAAATTTAATTATTGATGATTAAACTAAATCAATCAGAAATTTATCTGCTGAGCCATTTATAAAGAAAACTATTGCTCATATAATCTTGACATTTATCACCGTTTTAACTGGAATACCACCAAGATACTATCTCTAAAAAAATTGATTAATAAAAACTATTTTTGTAATGATAAGTTTATTGAGTCGATGGTTGTCATGTAATGCTAATTTCATTATAAAAATAAAACATGGAATTCTCAAATATAAAATTAAACCTATTTAAATCTTCTAGCTATAGTAGTATCGGGAATCTGTTTTTATATTCTTTTATCCGGAAGTATCTTTAAAAAAAATCACTTCGATTTAAATTTAACACGTTTACCATACATATGTATGTATACACAGAGAACTTTCCCAACTGGCGATGTGCACATATATAAACTGCATCCATCGCTTAATTGCAGATCACTATTTTGTGAATAATTTTAATAATATTGATCGTACAGTAGTGAAACTTTGGTCACTGGAAGATTGCTTCTATGTTAGTATCTTGCTGAAATATTTTTTGAATCAATGAGAAAATTGGAAAGTTATGAACGTTTATGTATTATGAAGGCATTTTAACTGTCCATCGCTTTATTGCAGCTCTGTGAAAAGGTCATAAAATGGGCGATTAACATCTACCGAGAGGGTAAAACAATTTTTACCCTCTCGGTAGATGTTAATCAGGTCCTGCAGAAGGGAGGACTTTTTTATATTCAGCTTTATAACTAGGAAGGGTTAAGAGAACAATAGTTTCTTTTGTGGAAATTCCCGACACAACCCCAAGGAGAGATGAGGGTACGAGAAAAAGACTTTCCCCTCTAAATATGCGAAAAATACGCAGGCAGGTCATAAGGCAGCTAAATGACACTAGTGCCTCCATTTTTGATATGGCTGTCATTGGTCTTACGTCAAAACAGTCCTGATGTAACGTCTCAAATGAAACGGTCAGAAATGCTCAGTGGGGCTTAAGACAAGAGAACAAGGCAATCAAGTCATGAGAGTCTCTCACTTGATGCTCAGAGATATGAGGAAAGAAGTTGTAACCCTTCAAGCAGGAGATTGTGCGAAGTAATGCAAGGAAATCTTCTTTTGCCAACGAGGTAATTGCAAACTATTTGGCCAAGGAAACAAGTACTCAACAAAAGAGGCAATGTAGGATTGGATTGTTAGGTTTACACCCTCTGGTACTCGAAAAGGAACAATAAACGTTTCACGAATGATGCCCGCTAAAAAATATAAAGCCACAGCCTCCTTGCTGACGACGAAACCAGTGTGGATAAACAGCTTTAGTAGGATCCAAATTTTAACCCATCCATCCAGACAATCAAGGGTGGCTCTTTCCTCATCTGTTAAAAGAACAAGTAGGAAGTTATGTGTCATGTAATTCTGTGTACATCTAATGCCTTTTTCCTTTTGAGTCTTGTTCATAGGAGGCCTGGAAATGGACTCCACGTTCGTTGTCGTCTCATTTAAGACACTGTTTGGACGAATAACCAAGGACAGCCTTTTCGAAAATAGAGGCACTAGTGTTATTTGGCTGCCTTTAACATGCCTGGGTAGTTTTCGCATATTTCGAGGGGAAAAAGCTTCTCCTCGTACCCTCATCTCTCCTTGGGTTGGTGTAGGGATTTTCCACAATAGAAACTATGTTTCTCTTATCCCTCCCAAATTCATTAGCTAAATATAAAAGAGTCATCCCTTCTGCAGGACCTGTTACAATTTTTATCCTCTCGGTAGAAGTTAATCGCCCATTTTTTGGCCTTTTCACAAAGCTGTAATAAAGTGATGGACAGTTAAAATCCCTACAAAATACATAAACGTTCATAACTTTCCAATTTTCTCATGGATTCAAAAAATATTTCAGCAAGATACTAACATAGAAGCAATCTTCCAGTGACCAAAGTTTCACTACTGAACGATCAATATTATTATGCATATGCATTTACCTATATGCATTTGCCAATTTGCATATGCATTTATAAGCATGAATATACTTTTATAAATATGCCTATCCTGAAGCTGTCTGTGGTGAATGGAAGAGAAGTGGGTGGTGTACATTGGGCCCCGAACTGTTGTAATTTGGATTACGGATTTTTTTTTCATTTTTATTATATTTATCACTAGGGTTGTGACAATATTCTTTTTGAAATATGCTTTTATGATTTATACTTTAAGCTTGTTAAATATGCTTTTATGCTCTTTGTATATGCTTTTTATGCCTTAAAATATTCTTTTTATACTTAAAATATGCCTTTTATGCGTTCAGGTTAGCTTTATATGCTCAATGATGTGCGTTCAGGTTAGCTTTATATGTTCTAATTTCTTTGAAATATGGCTAATTGTGTTAGAGAGTTTTCATTGATGGTATATTTGTATAGAAGGCAGGGTAGGAAACAATGTCAAATTGAGACAGTTTATTCTGTATGAGGTAACTAAAATAATAAATATTGAACAGTTTTAAACAATAACTTGCACAATAAAGAAAGCATTTATTACATTTGATGATCATAGCTGTTTTTAAATTCTCCAAAATAATTCTACGTCTGTTGTCTGCTATAATTTGTAGTCTTAACTCATTTCGAATTTAAAAAATAAGGTTCGTCTGGAAATAAAAAATATGGTACCGAAACGTCCTAGCTCCGTTTACAATGGGGACATGTCATTAGTCCGACAGTTACATCTTTCTGTGTTATTTCTCGTTTTATTTTTTGATTAAAATAAAAAGTATTACATATATATACATTATAGATAGGTATACCAATTTAAATAAAACAATATTTACCTTTGTTTTTTTACTTTGTTATATATTCCTCTCTTATTTTACTTTAATTCTAATATTAGCTAATTTGTATGATGCATTTCCTCATTCGATATAATGGAGTTTG